>BPLR01012438.1:0-103437 GCA_021605095.1 Caerostris extrusa
AACACGAAACGTTAGTGTTACATTTGAGAATGACGATTTGAGAAGTTCATATGAGATATGAACTTACAAAATTAACCGTGTGAAAGACTTGAAAACCTCCTCTGTAATGATGTTCTGAAGGAAAAAGTTGAAGCTAACCTTACAATAACTGTTATATTACCTGCTGTTGATCTTGGTGTAGATATAGGAATAATTTTGTTATATCTTGCAGTACTCGATGTTCTAAACCCTCTGTAATGACGCTAACCTTACAATAACTCTTAGAATACTGACTGCATGTCATCATAACAAATGAGCGAAATTTTTGATTACATATTACTTATTAAAAATAATTTTCTATAATTACTAAGCATTTCAAGAAGAATCATATAATAAGTAAATGCTTTTTTTTGCAGTTCAAATAAAATAAAAAACTTTATTCATGTCTTAATTTTGAATGTATTTTCATGTAATTAGAATTTCCAAACATTAATATGAAGAGCATGAAATATTAACGTTTTAAGGAAATTTAAATCATTAAAAAATTATTAATTTTGACTACATGTGGCCCATAGTTTGTTAAATCCCTGCTCTAATTATCATGAATACAGTGGTCAAGATAATTAAATAGATTTTTAATAACGGTGATGTGTACAGAATATAATTTTTCTTCGTGTTTCTGTATATAAATAGATACTTAAAATATATGTCATTATGTCATAACATATGTAATTAAAAACTGTACTACTTTGAATTTCAGCTTTTTTTCCTTTTGAATTTATTTTTGTTCCAAAATTTCATAGCTAAAAATAACAAAATTTACTAATTATTTTCAATTAATTAAAAATTTTTTTTTTTTATTGCCATAGATTTTCACTAGATGGGACCAGATATAAAACTGACTAACGCCATTAGTTCAGTTATAGTAAAAGAAAAGAAAAGGCAGATATTTATTTACAGCACCAATTTTTAATTTATTTTCCAAAACTAACATTACTATATTCTTAAAGACATCAAATAAAAAAAAAAAAAGAAGATTAAAAATAAAAATAAAAAAAAAATAATACGAATATTTGGATAAGAATGATAGCTTTGTTTAATTGTTGTTTGTTTTAGTCATTTAAAATCTCAAGCCTTTAATTTTGTACAGATTTTTTTTTGTTCTTAATAAAATTTATCAAAACTAAATATATTTGTGTTGCAATGGCATAAATTTTTGACGAAAAACAGGATAATTTTGCTGTGATATTCAGAAATATAAATTCAAATGAATCAAATCGATATTTTCATGTTTTATCGTTATTAGATACCCAAGACTTTTGTGAGATGAAACATTTTATCGTTTCAAAAATATTTCAAATATTAATATTGTTTATAGCTCAATGAAATAGCATTTCGAGTTGCGTCTTTAGTATATTTTAAACTTCTGACATCTAAAAAATTTTTATAAAACATTTTTTAATATTAGAATTAAATTCTATTTTATTTTAGTATTGTTTATCAGTGTATTATTTATCGATTTATTATTTTTTTTAACTGTATCTTTGATATTAACAGTGTTTATTGTTAAAATCGTCCTATCAAATTGTCTTTGAAATGTGACTTTATGAGATTTTTGAAATCCCTAATGTTGAAATATTTTTTAGCTTCAGAAAAGTATTTTATATAAATACTGTTTATGATTCACACTGCTCAGTCAAATAACTTTTTAATTTTGTATCTATATATATTATTTATAGTATCTATATATATATATATATATATATACACTCAAGAGCCAAAACATTATAACCAACTTATCAATAATGAGTGGCCCACCTTTGGCGCGCAACACAGCTTCAACCCGCCTTGGCATGGATGCCCCAAGTCCTTGGTAGATGGCCGGAGACCAGATTGTACCAGATGTTTAAGCAACGGTCTGGCAAATCCGAGATATTGCGACAAATTGGTGGTCTTTGAACTCTGAGCTGCCGTCCCAGGACCTTCCCAAATGTATTCTATCAGTTGAGATCCGGTGAGTTAGGCGGCCAGGACATTAACTGAATTCAGCATCATGATTCTGGAACCATTCCAACACAATTTTAGCCTTGTGACAAGGGGCGTTGTCCTGTTGGAACATGCCATTTCCAGCTGGAAAAACAGAGGCCATGTAAGGGTGCAACTGGTCCGCAATGATTTTCAGATACCCTGCAGCATTCATGGTCTGCTCTACCCCAACCACGGGTCCCAGACGCCCAAGAGTACGTCCCCAAAGCATAATACCGTCACCACCGGCCTGTGTATGATCTACTGTACATTGAGGGTGCTTGGATCCGCAGACTTTCCCATCAGACACAGAAGTAAGTGAAAGAATGATTCTTCAGACTCTCCAGCAGCAGTTAAATACCACTTCCACCTGATCACGTGCCTGGCACGTCATCCAGTCGAGTTCATTGCAAAATGTAGGGGTGGTCATAATGTTTTGGCTCTTGAGTGTATATATTATCTATAGTTTCTATTTTGTATTTTAATTTTCTTACTTTTGAAACATTTTATGGCTTCAAATAATATTTTCAATATTAATATTGCTTAAAACCCAAATCACATTTCAGATCATATCTTTGAGATTTCTGACATCTGAAACATTTTATAGCTTCAAATAATAATTTAAATATAAATATTTTTTATTGGTAAATAGATCAAATAAATTTATCATCTATTCATTTCTTAATTAAAAGATGATAACAAGTTTCGTTAATCAATTAACCAGTTATATTTATAAATATCATGTAATTTTTCATTTATTTAATTAGATTAAAAATTTTATTTAGTTGACAAATGTAGTTTTCTAATATTCTTTGAAACACATCGCAGCATTCAAAGTAAATCAAAAAGATATATTGTACACATCAAATGAACATAAAAAATGAATCGTTAATATTTAAAGTTTTATATCATCGAATAAATGAAAAATATTGTTGTATAAACAAGTAGTCCAAATTTTTTTCTGATTTTTGTTTTGCGATAAACGTCCATGTCTTTGTTTGCTCACAAAAGAAATAAATCTTGTTGATATATTTTTTCTTATTTTACGCGAAAGCTTTAAATCTCCTGAATCCTTAGTATTCAGTAGAGACACAGTAGAGTTCAGTTGTCGCTTTTTTAACCTTTCCGTTTGCAAGCCTTAAATAATGGAGTGACCGGAATGAACATTCTCAAACTTCGCTATTTCAAAAGTATTGTCAAAATTTCAAATGAAGATTTAAAAAAAAAACGATGATTAATGCATTAATATTTCAGCATTTTTATTCTTTAAATATATTTATGGAATATTTCACATTAAATTTAAATTTAAAGTTGGAGAATATAAATTTGCATATTCTTAAGAAGGAAGAAATATCACATGTTTGTAAAACATTGTATTGGGGGCTCAGTCGGGGGCATGAACGACACCACGGTACTCTGGTTCGAGTCCGGCGGTGTCGTGAGGTATGATTGTACAAACAGGATCCTAAGGCGTCGCGGTGACTCAGTAGCTCAGTCGGGGGCATGCACGACACCACGGACCTCTGGTTAGGGTCCCGGCGGTGCCGTGAGGGATGTTTGTAGCGGTTCTGAATCAGTGTTGAACCGTTGTTGAACCGCCGGTCCCGGTCTGTTTAGCTTAACGTGTGCACAAGATGACCGCAAAGCGACAAACTAAACCAAATCAAACCGTGGCTCAGTAACGTCCGTTGCTCATCTTCAAGCTACACGCGCCCCTGGGTAGTGCTAAGTGAGCAACATCTGTGCAGCTCTTGCCTTAAGGCATCCAAGACAATTTTCTAAGTGTTTCCCAGCTGCGTTAGAACAAAAATCTTAAGACAGCAATATGATCAATTAGAAATGAATGCATTAATAAAAAGTTTTAAATCCCATTAAAATGAAACTTCATATGTAGATTTATTAAAATTTATTTAATGCCTTTATTATTTATTGCGAGAATAAATTTTTTTTTGTTATTGCTGGGTGAAAGAAAATATATTTGCTTATACTTTATTTCATTATTCAATAAAATGTTTAAAAATTTTTCACGAATTAATTTTATTGATATATTAAAATTAAATTTATTAACGATGTTAAAATAACACCGAAACTAAAAAGTTCCCGAGTAAAGGGTAATATTTGACTTGATGTGGTTTGAAATGATTCAGTTTTGTGATTAATATTATCTCTTTAAAGGCCTATTCTGTACTCTTCACTAAAATATTTTCTTAATTCAATGTAGAATATATATCAATAAAATATAAAATTTAAATGCAGATTAAATATAAAAAATATACGCATCTTCGAAAGATACAAATAATGATATATATTAATTATAAATTATTTTTCCGATAAAATATATATATATATATAAAGGATAATATATGTATTAGAGGATAACTATAAACAAGTAATATAAAAAAAAATTTAAAGTCAATTCCTACATTTTTTTTCACTCTATTGCTGAAAAGTCCTTTACAAATAAAGTTGACATTTGCCTCTTACATATGGCGCCATCTATTAATAGATACATGCAACTTAAAATTAAAAAAACTAAAATTAATTGATTAAATTTAATGAATGAATTAATATTTGAAAAACTGTATTAAACTTCAAAGTATCATCCACTACAAGAACAGAAAACTGTATTCGAACTTGAGTGGATGAGTAAAAGTATTTTATGAATGATTGAAAATTTGAACAAGATTTGAACAAAAATTTGATATATATATATATATATAGGAGAGTGTGAACTAATAGTAGGAATTGAAAAAAATCAGCACTATTTATTAATAATATGATTTTTAAATGAGCATTACTCTAAAAAAAGACCTAATTTCTTTGAGCTGCATTCTTTTCCTAGGATAAAATGATAAAAAAGCTTAAATGAAACTATATAGAAATGTGTTTTTAGTAGAATATATTTATTAGTTTATGTCATTTTAGTGTATGATTTATAATGAATGTAACGTAATAAATAAGAATGAAAAGAAAGAAGAGAATTAGGGATTCATTTAATTAGCATTCATTAATTTCTTTAATACGGATAGTTTTTTTATGTTAGTTTTGATATTTATAAACTCTGCCCTATGCAAAATGAGTTCTTCTTTGTCTAGTCTGCGTAATGCCAAAAGTGAATTTTGTGAAAATTTTGCCTTTAGTTAAAAAATTTCTCCTTCAGTCCCGCGCACATCTCATTTATTTTTATCTCCCTGGTCTCTTACATTTTTGCTATTTTCATATAATTGTTGCGACTCTTACTTATCCCTTTTTTCCTGCCTTCTACGAAGGTCTACAAATTTCAACCACATCATTCTCAAACTGCAGAAGGCCATCTCAGCTCCCGGCATAATGATATGGTGTGATGTGTAGTAGTAGTATACAAGAATGGAAACTTTCAGTTCGACTAGTTTACTGGGTTTTAATTGATAACCTCATAATATAATATATAACATGCAAAAAGTTTAATTAACGAAGATTAAGGTAACCGATCACGTGCAGTTCAATATTTTTTTTTTTGTCAAAAATCGAATTGTTTTTTAATGATCAGAAATTTAGCTTTCGAAAACAATTTTAAGTTTAACTAATTGTTTATTATCTACAATTTACAATTTTATGTTTTGAGTCATTAGAAGTCGAGATACAGCAATATAATCACGATCTATTAAAATACTGAATTCATGCATTTAAAACTTTCAATTGAATTTATGAAAAACTGAATAACAGTCATAACAAATTTGATATAATAATAATTAATATTTTTCAGAATCTAAGGAAGAATTATGTTTTAAATGACGTTATGTATGCATTGAGTTAAAATGTTTTAAATATATTCATTTAGTTATCTTTATTTTTGTTAAAATATTTTTTCTTGAATATTTGCTCTCAAATGATTTTATTGGCTGTAAAGATATTTCTGAATGTTATCTTTCTTTTTAACTTAATGCATGCATAATGACTATATATTCCAACATGCATATAAGTTAAAGTAATAACTTTTACATGTTAATTTAGCTTTTAGTTAGAGTGTTTGCCTAAATCAAGAAATTTTTTTTTTGTTAATTTGTGCCAATTTTTAACAAACAATATTCATCTTTATGCTATTTTAACATTAATGTTTTAACATTATTTTAACATTAATAATTTTAACATTAAAATGTTTGTAACAATTGTTCCAAAAAAACATTTATATAAAACATTATTTAAAAATGGCGACTCTGAATGCGGAAGAAACTTGCTTTGAACCAGTGCATCACGAATCAAAGAGTTTATTGTAACCTTTAAATATCTAAATTCGTTTTTGTTTCAATCAGTGCCAAGCATTCATTTTATCTCCATAATCCATGAAGCTACTTGATTGGATATTAAAGTAATTATTTCCTTTACAGACACCGATAACAGCCAATAACACGTAACGTTCTACTTGTGTGTCATTTGGCAGAAGGAAAACTTCCACCCACATAATCACCAGCCGATAATAGGTTCCAGGAAGAAATCTCCAGATAAAAGTTTGAAGAATCTTAAGGAGCGATATATTAATAGCACACATAATGGATCAACGCTAACGTAAGCAAAACTTTTATAGTGGAGTATCAGAGAGGAAAACAAGATTTTCTTTTCACTTGTACGAGTAACCGCTGATGTTTTAATTAAAAGTCCTCACATCTGTCTATTGATGAACTGCCCGCAGAAAGTTTTGCACACAAAAGCAGTTAGCGGAAAAACATGCGTTTAGAAAATGCATGCATAGTAAATTGACAGAAAACTTCAAATCTTCGCAAATAAGATTTTTTGATTAATAGGAAAAGGAATTTTCCTTAAATTCGTTAAGATTTTAAATGCAATTTATATTATATATATAAATGTTTAGAATTGCTTATTGCAAAGCTTAATATTGGTTAATAATTTAATATAATTCTTACAAGTTACACATTCTTAAAATTCTTCATTCATTTCAATTCATTTGAATTTTTTTCCCAGGTTTTAGCAAGCTTAATAATACTGTAATTTTCTTTTTACTTCGTGTGTTTTTATATATTTTTTGCGGGTTGCTGAATATGAATTTCTAGAACAAAATAGTCTTTTTAAACAATATAAAGCATCGTCTTGCAATTAAGATGTTAAATTCAAATTTTTTTACGTCATAAACATTCTTCTTCTTCATTAGAATAACAACCCCATGATGGGCCAAGACCCTATGCTTACTGGCAGATTTTTAGACAGGAAATGATTTTTTACGGAGTAGAGTTGTCAGCCCTACACCCAACGCTCTATAGTTATATTAGACCGAGACCTACAGATTAACGTGGATTCTCATAAACATCAAATCAATCATATAAAAACAAAAGGAAGTAAAATTTCGATGTAAGGGCATCGTTTAACTAAAGTTTAAATCCATAATTCAATGAAATTATATGTAATATATATATTATATACTAATATAATTTTTTTTTTAAGTCAATCCCTACTTTTAAGTTGGAATTTTCCTCTAGAGCCATCTATTGGTAGATATATGCAATTTAAATCTGAAAAAAAATATAATTAATTAATTAAATTTAATGAGTGAATTCATATTTGAAAAAAAAAACTGTATTAACATCCAGTGTCCTCCACTACAAGTTCAAATATATTTTTTTAAACTTGTGTGGATGAATGAAAAGTATTTTATGAACGATTGGAAATTTGAACAACATATATATAGGGATAGTGTGAACTAATAGCAGGAATTGAATAACAATCGCTTTGCCAGAAGTCTATATGGAAATCGAAGTACGTAATATACCCGCATACATAATATATAGATAAACAAATTGACATAAATGAGTTAAAAACTGTGTCTTTAGCTGAACCAGCAATTCTGTATATCTTGTTCTCTTACACCCACATACACACTTATTAATTTATTTCGTATAGAATTTATTCTAATAATATATATATATATATATATATATATATATATATATATATATATATAATTTATATATAATTTATATTAATTTGCAATATCCTATTTTTCTCAAAATGCTGTATTTTCGTTGAAATGTGCCATAAATAATAACAAGCGTAAAAAAACTTGTTTTATGATGAAGCGTAAAGATAAATTTATCAACTGGAGCAATTTTAGGGTGTTTTGACAGAAAGGATAATATTTCGAAAGTCGAGATAAATTTTGATGGTGTTTTTCTAAAAACTTGAGTTTTCAAGACAAACTCGGGAATCGATGAAATTAAATCTCAAGAAATAGGCGAGCTATTTTTAGAAAAGTTTTCAGGATTTATTTTAAACTGTGCAGATAACGAAATGACCAAAAATATCAGGTGATATTGAAGAACCTATATTTTTATAGAAGTTTTCAAGAAATATTACAAATTTGGTGAGATATCTAAAATAATTTATGTTTATGCTTTTGCTTTAATGATTATTTCGAAGAATATTATCATATATATCTGGTGGGAAAGAAGTAAGATTGTCGTTATAATAAACTTTTGTGTAGAACTGTCATTGTAGAAATTTACTTGAAAATATTTAAGCATTAAAAGAAAATTGTGACATTACAACAAAATGTTTTATTTTATTTTATTTTTTGTTTTTATATAGTAGTTTATTGAAAAACAGCAAAAAATAATTAAATAAATAAAAATAGTTCGAATAGAAGCGATGTTTTAAATTGTTTTCAATTTTCTTTCAGAATCACCGGAGCATGTTAAGAAGGGTTATAATTAATAAAATTCTTAATATTTTATAAATATACATTTATTTCTAATATTTATGATGCCACTAATCCTTTAATGTTTTTGGTTTTATACATTTCTAATATTTTAATTGCAATATTATATAATTATCTTAAGCCTTGCATTTTTTGTAAATTCATGAAAAATATTCTGAATTAATTTCCTAAATTTTTCAGAATATATTTATTCAGATTTTCATTTGATTTTGTACCTTAGATAGTGTAAAATGTAATACTTTTTTTTTTAAATTTCTGGAAAATTAATTAAAAAGAAAGAACAAAGGGAATTTCTGAAATAGTAGGTTGTTATGGGCGCAAAGTTAATAAATTTCTATAAAGGGTAGGCAACTTTTAATCACATATCAGTACAAAGAAAATTTCGGTAACAAGTTCGCAAATACTTTCCTGAAAATATTTCAAACTAGATGAAGAAGGTAAATATACTAAACACCCTAATAAGTTTAAGCCCATTTTTCCTTGTTTTTGCAAAAAAAATTCTAACGTTTAATTAATTCATCTAAAAATTTATCCTTTAATCTGGCGCATTTCTTTAAGAAATTCGAATAATATACTTTCCTTATTCCAAAAACAAATCCCTCATTATGAAACAACTTATTTTGTTCATTTATAAGTTCATTAAATTTAAGGTATTAATAAATTCGTTATCAATATGAATTGCTTTCTCGGTTCCCTAAATTAGAACGAATAATGTTCTTTCTGATTCTTTAAAACAGGCACTCGATTTTTTTGATATTAGCATAGGCTCAAGAAAACTTTGACTCCCAACTATGTAACTATTTACTTATCATAAATAAATGTAACAGTTGAAAAATCTTATACACAAAATGAATTTCATTGCTGAAATACAGACTGTTTCAACATTAGTTGTATCATCGTCTAAGGAAGATAAGGTACACATAGATGACTCGGAATCAAAATTGCTGGAACGAAATGGTTTACTAACGAAGCAATATACATAGAAAGCGTCAAAAATAAATGGGCATCAAGTGAATATGAGTAATAATGGGCACTAAGTGAATAAATGGCACTAAGTGAATATGAGTTTTATTAATCAGAGCACATCTACAAATCTAACATGGTCAACAGCAACAAAGGTACAACACTATGATGCATGTCATTATCACGTTTAGTCATCCAGTCCCTGTAGCGAGGCATGTCGTACTTTCAACCATAATCCCTTTGGCTGCCTGAAAAAATTAATTGAGAAGGGTTCTTTCAGCAGTGAAAAGAACACCAAAAGCAGTGAACTAACGGTACAGATTTTGGGAATGGAGGAGACCGTGCTAGATCTAGTAAAGGACAGTCCAAGCTCTAGTACATGAGTAGCTACTCATGTACTGGAGCTTGACTGTCCTTTACCAGATCTAGCCCGTCTTCTCAATGTCCACATTCTGTACCGTTAGATCATTTACTCATGGAGCCCTTGGAAAGAACCCTTCTCAGAAAATGTTTTTGCAAGAGTCCAAGCAGGCTATGACTGGGAGTGCACTTAATCAGTTATCGTTGCTAGTAAAGGCGCTATGCGAATGGCTCATTCAATTCCCCAGCCCCGTAAGCTATCCAGGCATCATGACAATCTCTGAAAATAACCCTGCCACATAATCGCTGGTTAAGGCTTCCAAAGAGGCCATAACTAGCTTATTGCTTAACTATTGCATATCGCTGTTAGTTCATGCGTATGCTCCTCTCTCATTGCACTCCGCACTTTCCTAAGTCGTTCAAGACTCATGATGACACTCTGGAAAGAATCTTCCTCAGATCATACACTGGTATAAGCTTTGACTGGGAGTACGCCTCATCGGATATTGTTGCTTGTACAAGCCCTGTGCAGCTTGCACATTGAGCTTCGTAATCTCATAAACCCTTCACGACTCATGACGGCTCTCTTGCCTCTGAGATAAGCAATGGTGCAGCCTTCCAAAGATATTATAACTGGGAGTACGCCTCATCGGATATTGTTGCTAGTGCCTGCACTATGCGATTCGCTCATTGCACTGCGCAAGTCCTCTAAACAATTCACGATTCATGATGGCTCTCTTGAAAGAATCCCAATCGCATTCGCAATGGTGCAGACTTGGTTAGATTATGGTTGGCACTATTATCGAATACTGTTGCTAGTTGATCTCTGCATCTTTCTCGTTGCACTTCGCAGTCCCTTAAACCAGCTCTAAATACTATACAATGGCTCTACATACTATACAATGCGTGACATACTATACAATGGCTCTCAGGAAAAAAAAAAACACTTTCAGACTGGCGCAGGCTTTTAAAGAGGTTATGGCTGTTAGTATGCCACATGGAATATCGCTGTGCATAAGTATTGGCTATTACACCTATTGAATTAGATTGTCCTGTAAGATGCCCATCCTTTATGTCTGCATACGTGGTATTTGCCATCATTCTTCTGCTTCAACAATGTTAGAAACGAAGAGTTTTTGCTAGAATACTTGAAATATCACCGCCTGTGCAATGTCATATAGCACGTGTGCAAGATAATTTTTGACCCAGCATTGATGCGTGTTTCCGAGCCTTCTAAAGTGTTCTCTGCTCCTCCTAGAAGTTTTTAAATTTGTTGTTGAAATACCCTCCAGCACCTCATTACCACAATGCGGAAAACCTAAATGAAATTAACAAATTTAATCGTGGTTTCGCTTAGAAATTAAGTTCTGAAGAGTTTGATGCAGTTATTTTTATACATATAGACTAGCGCTCTGGCGTTTGGTATCACAGGTTTCGGGATTGAATCCCGCCGGTGCCATGGATGTTTGTAGTGGTTCGGAATGCACTTAAAACCGTAGGTCCCGGTCAAACAAGATTGTAGAGCGTTGCAGGGATAGTGTTACACTGTGTCCAGTAGCTTACCTTTACGCTGCACGCACCTCTGGGTAGTGCTAAGTGAGTAACGTCAGTGCAGCGCGTGCCTTAAGGCATACTAGACAACTGTCTAAGTGTTTGCCAGCTGTATTAGAACAAAAAAAAATTTTTTTATACATATTTATTTTTAATGGTTAAGGAATATTTAATTCACCTTTAATCTCAATTAAACTGTCATTCCTGTTTTCGATTACAAAATTCAGGAATAAAGAAAAAGACGAAAAACGAGGTTAGTTAATATTGTGGAAAATTACATCAACAAACTTAGTTTATTTAAAAAATTGATTAGGAAAAGCGTCATCCGCTTTCGCAAAGAATGAAAATTTCTTATCTCAGACTTGTATTATTCTGGAATACAAACAAAGTGCAATGTCATTTTTAAATTTACTTTCACATTCGGTATATAGTTCTTTGTGATGTGTTATTTACCTTTCCGCAGAAACTGTGGCAATACGTTTCGAATTTAAAAGGTTGCAAATAGGAAACTATTTCTTTTACACTTATTCAGTTAGCTTCATTTAAGCCTCAGGTTCATTTCAACTAAATTTTGTAATGACATGTATGCAACTAATGAATGTATTTATTTAACATAACAACGTTCAATAATATAGTTAAAGTTTTTAAACTTGTCTTGTAATCTCTACTTATTAATGTATTTTACAATAACATCCTTGAAGCATTAGAATATCAAAAATGCACTTGCGAAAGTTTTATATTACATTTTTTTACATATTTTTGATAAAAAAGTTTCAAAAGTGTTCGAAATGGTGAAATTAATTATTAATATTTATTTAAAACTAAATATTAATTATAGTTATCAATATGGAAGTTAGGGCTTGATGGCCGAGAGACTAGCCTTCTGGATCTCGGTGCCACAGGTTTCGGGTTTGAGCCTGACGGTGCCATGGATGTTTGTAGGGTTTCTGAATCCACTTTAAATCGTAGCTCCCGGTCTAATATGACTGTTGGGTGTGTGGTTGACAACTCTATCCTGTAAAAAGAAAAACATCTCCCTGTCTGGAAATCTGCCGGCTGACAGACGCCTTTGGCCCACCATAGGGCTATTGCGTCACTGTATGGAAATTAATAATATTTTTTGTTTCAAGTATTTCGGCACAAAATTACATTTTTAAATGCCACATACTAGCAACAATTATAAAACTAATTATATAAAATCCAAAAATTAATTTAAATTTAATACCAAAAAAACCACAAAGTTAAATAATTAGAATATTTGATTGAATAAATCAAAATGAGAGATTATTAGAAATTGGGGTTCTTATATTTTTTAATTCTTTCAAAATAATTAACATGCTGAATATACCGGTTCTCATTAGATCACCGAAGTCAAGCATCATTGGGCGCGGTCAGTACTTGGGTGGGTGACCACCTGGGAACACCGCGTGCCGTTGGCATTCACAAATTTGGGACCTGAATGGCCGAGTGTCTAGCGCTCGGTGCCACAGGTTTCGGGTTCGAATCCCAGGGTTGCCATAGATGTTTGTAGTGGTTCGGAATCCACTTTAAGCCGTAGGTCCCGGTCTCCTATGACTGTAAGAGCGTCACGGAGCCAAAGTCAGACTTCTACCTACGGGTGCTCCATCACAACAGAAGCTGCTTCCTTCCCCTTCAACCATGAGTACGTAATGGGCTCGTGGGCTTGGCCAGCCAAGTGGGATAAGAAACAACAACAACAACAAAATAATTAAAAAATAGGAATTCCTAAATGTATCATTTTCGGATTATATTTTGGAAAAAACATTTTTTTTTTTCAAATTATTCTACTTAAATTACCATAAATTATTCTTAAATTATTAGTTTACATTATTCTTTGGCTCTAACTTTTTTTCTTCTTCTTCATTCTAAATAAAATCTTTCTTTCAAAATGGTTGACTACAATAATAATCGTTTTTTTTTCTTTAAATTCTCGAAATAAAAATAAAATTTTTGTGTAATTCTGTAATGCAAAATTTTCCATTATAGAAATGCCGAATGAAAGAGTAGTGTTAGTATAAAATTTGATAATAATATTTTAAATTGCATTTTTCTGAAATTATGTAATAATAAATTAACTTATAATAAATTATACACAAAGCTTAGGATGCTATGAAAACAATTTATTAAAATATTTGAATTCTTATTATATAATACTTACTGAAAATTAAGATTCAGAATTTAGTATTATTTTCTAATAATTATTTGCCAATTATTTTTCGAGGGCCAAAATATCTTAAAGTATGAAAAAAAATTAAATTTTTTTAGTAAAAATATTTGATTATTGATAATGAGTAAAATAATTAACACTGACAATATAAATAAACGACTGACAATTAAATTAATTAATTTAATTAATATTATTAATAATATTAATTAAATATTATTATTCATAATGAAAGTTTTTATCTATAGTGAGATTTCCAACTGTTCGTTTTATAATTCCTAAATTTTTTAATTCACTTTATACTTTCCCTTTTGAATAAATTTAAGTGAAAACCACTATTCAAGAAAAAGATAAAAATATAATAAATAAATAATAATAATAATAATAGTAGTAAAACTGAGGCAATATCCATAATGACTAGCTTCTTTCGAAGTCCGATACTGGGCTGAAAAAACAGCTAGTTCATTTTTCTGACCGAAATCATATGAAAGTGAAAACGAGACATGTAGAAGCTATAAAATAAATAAGAATTCCGTACTTTATGAATTCGGAATTCATAAAATTGTACCGGCATAGCTTTTGGAAACTTTATTTTTTTTTTTTTTTGTATTTTAATAAATCACATTTCCGATATTTTTCTGATTCATTGAAGTTGAAATTTGTTCAGAAGGGAGCAGAAATATTTTATCAAAATGTGTAATAGAATATGCATACACTAGTACATATAACTCAGCGTTGCCGACTTCAGAAACATAAAAGTGATTATCTCTTTCATATCAAAGAGATAAGCTCCTTTTCATTTATATTCCAGTAAAAATATATTTTAATGTGAATACTAAGTCAATAGATTGTTTCTATACATTGCATGAATAGATTTTTTGTTCTTCTAATGCAGCTGGCAAACACTCAAACAGCTGTCTTGGATGCCTTAAGGCAAGCGCTGCACAGACGTTACTCACTTTGCATTACTCAGGGGGGCGCGTGTCACTTGAAGATAAGCCACGGACGCGGAGTAACAATGCACCCGCAACGCTCTACGATCCTATGAGATCGGGACCTACGTTTTAAAGTGGATTCCGAACCCCTACAAACATCCATGGCACCGCTGGGACTCGAACCCGAAATCTGTGTTACCGTGCGCTAGCCACTCGGCCATTCGGGCCCTTTGCATTAATAGTAAGAGATACTTATATATATATATATACACACACACTCAAGAGCCAAAACATTATGACTACCTGTCAATAACGAGTTGGCCCACCTTTGGCGAGCAACACAGCTTCAACCCGCCTTGGTATGGATTAATACCACCACTTAATACCAGTTAAATACCACTTCCACCTGATCACGTGCCTTCCACGTCATCCAGGCGAGTTCATTGCCAAATGTAGGGTGGTCATAATGTTTTGGCTCTTGAGTGTATATTCGAAAATGTTTGGATTCAAGATGCAATACTTTTGCTTATTTTTTTTTAATTAAATAGAAAAAAATTACCTAATTATATTGTAATTATATTTATTTATCAAATAGAGCTTGATAGTAAACAATATTCCTTGTTTTCCAGTCGTTTGCAAGCGCATATAGATTTTTCCCCTACCAAGTCTGGATTTTGTCCCATATAACTGAAAATGAGTACAGCATTTCGATCTGAAACCAATCCCAGCAATCTTGCTGATGGGTCTGGTGCTTCGTTTATAGGCATAGCAAAAGCAAGTCCACCAGGAATTGTAGCCTTTTTAATTTGAACGGAATATCGGATGATAACAAGAATATTTCGGAAAGGAGACGTCGTCTTCTTTATCAACAGAGGGTGTTTATTTCAATATTACTACTCTAATAAATAAAGCCAATTTATGTATGATAAATATATTAAATATAGTCTCATAGCCAGTTTTTCTCAACCTCACATTAAAAAGTCCAACCCTCTCTTCTAAACTCATCATTTTGACTATCCAATTTCGAACATTCAATTGCAAATTATTTGAATTCAGTTACAGTACCTAAAAGAATTGGCAATATACTTTAGTTAGTTTGCAACAATGACGTCTTTTTCGGAGGTACAGGAATCTGGAATTAAACCGAGATATTTTTATTGTTAAAATGGCAATGCACATTTTTTCTTATTTATTAAACAAAATTTTAAGTGGTTGTAATTCCGCTGTTAGTATGTTTTTTATCTATTTTTTATGTAATCCTGTTTATGTACAATACAGTAGCATAAAAAATGTAAACCATAAAAATTCGTCACTCACGAAAGTCGCAAAATTGGCACAAAACTTAATCGAGTAATTTCGAAGGTTTTTTTTATAATCAGAAAATTCGTATAAGTGTACTTGTGTGTTATTAATTTTAGAGATAAGACGCAGTAACCAGTGATACCTATACTCAAAGCTGATTTAACCGGGTTTATACTTCAGAAGTAAGATTTAAGTGTTATATTGCATCTTTTAATAAGGCACTCATTGAAAAAACTTAGAGAGCTGCCAGTGTCTATCAGTATATTCAGTTCAATACATTGCCATAAGCCTTTATCACAGACCTCTGGAGACATGTTAGCGTGGCCAATATAGGCGAGATGGTCATTGCATTGGAGCTTTACCGGTGCCTTTGATCAGCAGACTTTCTTGTAGTGGCCCGTTTTTACCACACTGATGGCAAACCACATTCTTGGCAGGATACCGAGTTCTTGGGTATTTAGCTTTGCCACTGAAAAACAAATTTGGAGCTAGAAATCCCTACTGATGAATGATTTATGGATGCTTCTTCTTTAGGACCGCAGATATCTGGTGGTGATAGGAATGAAGCAGAATTCATTTCAACGAGTTCCAACTCTCTTTCTTGACCCACGGCGTTTTCAAAGTGATGCTGGTGTTGCTTTGAAGGATTTCTTTAATACGAGAACTTTCAGCCAGCGTACAAAAGAATCATGCATGCATTTCATTCCGATAGAGTTCAACACTAATGGTTTTGAAGTGGCAGCCCTTGAACAATTACTTTAAGGCCTGTGTGGCCTATTCTGAGATGGGTTCCCCACTTGTTGAGTTCTTGAGGCGAAAGAGTTGTGTGCTGAATATTTACTGCACTGAAAGTGCATGAGTGTAGTCGGTAGAGTTATCGACATACTTGAATAGCCTGGGTGAGATGTAGTTGCTAAGGAATTGAAGCTTGTTCACCAGCAAGCGTGCTATTTTCTAAGCGAGATAGAAAATTTCCAATGAAGCCGTTTTTATTCAGACCCAGGATTGCTCCTTCAGCATCAAAATTTTCAGGTTTAAAAAAAGTCTATCAATCAAGGTCAAATGTCAAGTCATCAATAAATTTATGTGCAGGTTTAGAAATGCATAATCAAGATAAGCTCTACACAAACCTTTATTCAACAAGAAATGCCCACAAATATAAATATAATATCAATGTGAATGAGCATGTAACAAGCTGTGACTGTAATTTTTATTTTATTCTAGTAACACAAATCAAAATGTGTGACCTTAAATAAATTTATAGAATATTAGTCTGATTAATTATGATGAAGAACACGCATTACAGATTCATTTGAAATTTCAATAATAAATTAAAAAGTTTTATGTTATCAGTTCAACTTAAAATAGTTAAAAATGGTATCTCAAAACTCATATCCATATGAAGTTATGAATAAAGATAATTACTTTAATATGAAGAGTATCTAAGTGAGAATTCCTAAAATATTGATTTCACAATGGCTTAAATTTATTGATGAGTTTATAAGTAGTTGAGAATATACAAAAAGATATGAAATTCTGAAACAAAATTAAAGATAAAATAAAACTGAAACTAACTTTAGTTAACAAATTAAAAATTTTTTTGCCAATATTAAGTCATTGATTCTAGGCTTCTGATGTAACAGATGTTTTAAAGTGGAATTTATTGATTACTGAGTTCCGTGTAACTTATAAATAAATTATTTTGGCGAGAATCTATTGATTATGCTATATTTAGGACTTAATCAAGTCCCAAAAATTTTGTAACAAGACATGTCAACATTATGGATAAACGCTTATCACCCATTTATTTAGCATTTCAGTTGAGGTTAAGGTGCATTTTGGATCGATAAATATTAGCACATATTAGTTTTCCATTACTTCTAGAAATTTCTTAATTAAGTATATCAAAAGAATTAACCGCACACATTCTGAATTTTGCTTGTATTAATTAGAATTATTAAAGGGAATTTTTATCATTTTGTAACTTGTGATGGCAAAACATTGTCTAACAATATGTCTTATATATATATATATTTCTAATGCAGCTGGCAAACACTTAGACAGCTATCTTGGATACCTTAAGGCAAGCGCTGCACAGACGTTACTCACTTTGCATGACCTAGGGCGTGCGTGTGACTTGAAGATAAGCCACGGACGCGAAGTCGCAATGCATCCGCAACTCTCTACGATCCTATTAGGACCAGGACCTACAGCTTCAAGTGGATTCCGAACCACTACAAACAGCCATGGCACCACCGGTACCTGGATGAACCTGTGGTACCGAGCGCCAGAGTGCTAGCCACTCGGCCATTCAGGCTCCAATATGTCTTATATTGGAAATTCATTTGACATTTAAGGCGATTTTAAGATGCATTTCAAACATCTGATGTTGAAGCAAAATAATAAACTTCCTAAGATAATACATTGTTCGAACGTCTAAAGAGGGTTCGGCTGACAATACGCCTCATCGGATATCGTACGTAGTACATTCATTTTAGCTCCCTCTCTGGATTTCACAGCGTCACATACGTCAGATGCATATCCGTTAGATTCGAATTCATGCAGTGAGCTATCTTACGTTAATATCGAAAATGGAGCCCTCTGCCTGAAGTCCGTGCAATGTAATCTAGATGTTGAGATACTTTGTACATGAGGTTTGTAAGATTCTGAGTCCTTATTTAAATATGGGACACGCTGATACATTCACAAGAAATATCGCTTTCTGTCGACTTTAATTTAAAATGACACGAAAATGGGCATAGACAGGAGTAGTATTTCTTCTTAAAAATAATAGACAAATATATTCAAAATATATATATATAATTTCCGCATATTTCTTTTATTGTATTTATTTATTACTGGTCCATTAAGGAAGGTAAGGAAATGTTATGGACATTTTTTTTGAATTTAATACGTTTTCAGTAAATAGAGAATCATGAAAAATCATAAGTTGCAATATCGTTTGTAGCATTTGATAATTTAGACACTTTTACAAGGTCTATTCACATTGAAGTTCTCGCTCTAGTATGTGCAGTTTTTATATTGGTACAGTTAAAAATAGTCAAGGAGTCTTGTTCGCATTTAATTACACGAGATCTTAATGCATTGTTCAAATGGTACTAGTGGCGAAACCTTGTATTTGCAATAGTAATGGGGCTTATTAAATGTTATTTACGTATAGACTGGAAAATGTTGTAGTTGCCATTAAATGCCGAGATCTTGATTTTATGATCTACACTCATGTCCATAAATTAAGGATAATTCAAAATGCCACAGAAATTGAACTCTAAAATAAAAATTTCACCTGTAGAATTATCACACACATCTTGAAGAAGAATATGCAAATTACAGGAAACCACCAGATGGCGTGGATAGTACGTCACAATGACGAGAGTGTAAGAGAGGGGTATATATGGAATGGTGGCAAAGAAGTAAAATTGTTCACAAGCGCTTTAAACGCCTTTCAGTGCAATAACTGCATAGTTATGGCACAAAGGAAGCATTTGGATGATTTTTTACTTGGTAGAATTATCGGACGACTGGAATGTGGACGTACCAAGCTGGAAGTATCCGAGGAACTTGAATCGCCCAGAGTGTCATCTCCAGGCTTTGGCAACGATTCCAAGATGATGGTAATGTGAGTAGATGTTACAGCACAGGTCACCCCCGAGTTACAACGCCGAATGAGGACCGGTATTTAGCAGTTACTGCCAAAAGAAACAGACGGAGCACAGCATCAGACCTGTCTCGTCAGCTCTCTTCAGCTACCGGTACGACAGTTTCAAGGCAGACCGTGTACAGACGCTTAGGGCACATTGGTCTATATGCTCGTAGGCCTGTCAGATGTGTTCCACTTACCGCAACTCACAGTCGCCTGCGATTAACCTGGAGTAGAGAGCATGCATTGTGGACACCGCAAAAGTGGTCTTGTGCGATGTTTTCCGACGAGTCCAGGTTTAGTTTGCAGCCTGATTCTCGCCGGACTTTCATATGGAGAGCGCCAGGTACCCGTTACCCCCCAAGAGAACACCATTGAACGACACCGTTACGGTGGTGCAGGATGGCTCGTTTGGGGAGGAATTATTCTTGGTTCCAGAACTGACCTGCATGTTCAGAGTGTAACGATGACAGGCCACATCTATCGGGATGTCATTCTGGAACAACATGTACGCTTGTTTCGGGAGCCATGGGTGCTGAATTTCTGTTTATGGATGACAACGCCCGTCCTCACCGTGCAAACATTGTAGACGAATGCCTTCATTTGGAGGATATCACCCGTATGGATTGGCCAGCATACTCACCGGACTTGAATCCAATAGAGCATGTGTGTGATATGCTTGGCCGACGAATTGCTGCCCGTCAACCCCCTCCCACCTGTCAACCGGAACTTCGGAGGGCATTGCTTGATGAGTGGTGTAATATTCCCCAGGATCAGATTGATAATTTGATACTCAGCATGCCTAGGCGTTGTAAGGCCTGTATTGCATCGTCCGGGAGACATAATCCATATTAACCATCATACTAACTATGTTATACTGTTTTTTGTAAATAGCTTCTCTTTGAAATTTGCGCCAGGGAGTAAAAATCGCAATTTTTATTAATTATGTCAAACATATAGCATCTTTTTTGCTCTTTACCTTTTGTTTAATAAATAGACTTTACAAATAAGTCAAATTTGTTTTGCTTCTGTCTCTTTCTTTGCCTGAACTTCATTATCCTTAATTTATGGACATGAGTGTAGGTTTTTTTTCTTATTCCACTTGGTAGACAGCAACATCTAGACCAAATACAAGAACCCGTGTGGTCTCATGGAAGGAGGGAAAGGGGGTTTTAATTGGTCAGTTAGATTAAATATTATTATTATTGAAAAATAATTTCTTTTATATTCAATGAGATAAGTATGATGAGATTTTGCAGATGTTCACGAAACTTTGCTAAAAATAATCATATTGTTAAAAATTAAATAAGAATATTAAAAGTCGTAATATTCGGTTAACTAATCAACAAAATAAATGAATATAATAGTCACTCAACTTAAAGTACTTAGCGAATTACATTTTTACATCAAGAAAGAAAGTATGAAATTTAAAATTAGTTTATTCTATTTTTTTTGACAATGTGTTAGTCGAGGAAACAAATTACATTTTAAAACTTTTACACATTTTTTCCTTCATCATTATAATAATTATATCCATTTTCTAAACAATTTTCGTCGAATTAATTCTATGAAGCAACTTTATTTCGCAACACATCGAAGCCTATTTAGTAAAGTAATTAAGTCAAGAATATCCTATTATTCGCTCATTAATCTAAGTTAAATCATCAATATAGTTTCCTAACCGAATCTTTTCGAAATTTTCTAATTATTGAAAAAAAAAATAAAAAAAAGATTCTCGAACAAGCCTCCTTTGAGAAAGTCTCCGAAAGTAGACAGGCGCTACCACGCCATACATCATTAACTTTAAAACGATCGTATGAAAGTTGCTATAAGTTATCCCAGACAACTCATTAATCGCAACAGTAAGCAAGTCATTGGACAAGTTAAATTTTTTTTTCTTTTACAAAGTAGTGTAAAGTTTATTTTTTTTTATTCTTACAAATGAGAAATTTAGAATTTTTTTTCTAAAACGGAAACTGGTTACACCACGATTAACTTTTACTAATTTACATTTGTCAATTTAAAATAGTCCGATTTAGAGTACTTAAAGAAATTGTTAATGAATCAGCATATTTTCGTTACTCTGTATTTAACATTTATGCAACTTTTCGCTTCTAATCTAGTCAAATTTTTTATTTCTGAAGGTGAATTTGATTTCGGTAAGGAAGAAAATTTCGTTCTCAAGCAAATATTTATATTAAAATATAAATAAAGCTCATTTAAAATTAATTGAAATTGTTTTTTGTATGATTCCTTACTTTTTAGTATTACATGTTTTTACAAGGTACAGTATCCATTGTATTGAATATGGCCTCGAGCATAGAATAGTAATTAAATAAAGCGAGTCCCCCTTGTAACCCTCGGACTATACTAGATCTATAACGACTTTAAGAAGAGGACCACTTTCAGGTTCACGGGAATACTTTATTTTTAATTACAAGCATTATATATATACACTCAAGAGCCAAAACATTATGACCACCTGTCAATAACGAGTTGGCCCACCTTTGGCGCGCAACACAGCTCAACCCGCCTTGGCATGGATTAATACCACCACTTAATACCAGTTAAATACCACTTCCACCTGATCGCGTGCCTTCCACGTCATCCAGGCAGTACATTGCAAAATGTAGGGGTGGTCATAATGTTTTGCTCTTGAGTGTATATATATATGTACAGTACTCTGGGTTATTATACTATTTACAAAGAAACGAAGATTAAGGATATAAATTTAATTTACAAGCACAGATACAATTAATGGATATAAGGATATAAATTTAAATTTACAAGGTCGGGATTATTAAAGTTCTCGAGTCTACTATGAATCTAATGCACCCGGTCCTGTGGCAGACCTTAATTATCACACAGCGTGACACACGAAACCACAAGAGGCGCACTTTGTAAACAGGCGGAATCTCCGGCCTGTTCAGCGGCCTGATGGCCAATTGAATAGCGCTCTGGCTTTTGGCACCACGGGCTACAGGTTCGAAACCTGGTGGTGGCATGGATGTTTTGTTAGTGGTTCGAATCTACGTTAAATTGTAGGTCCCAGTCTAATTAGCCTAAAGTGTGCAAAAAAAAGACTGTAAAGCGGCAAACCAAACCAAACCAAACCGGCCTGTTCAGATACTTAACCGCAAAACAACACTTTTTGTCGATTCGTCAGAGAACACCATTTCTCCTTCTCCAAAAAAGGGACTGAATGGCCGAGTGGCTAGAGCTCTGGCGCTCGGTACCACAGGTTTCGGGTTCGAGTCCCGGCGGTGCCATGGATGTTTGTAGTTGTTCGGAATACACTTTAAACTGTAGGTCCCGGTCTGTTTAGCCCTCGTGCGCATAAAATGACCGTCGAGCGACAAACTAAACCTTCTCCAAAAGCCTCCCTTTAAGAAAATCTGTCAAGGAGAGGCAACTTCCTCACTTCTCATTGAATGGATACTTCCTAAGCCCATGGTCTATTACCAATTACGAATCATGGCGTAGTCCATATATGATCTGTAATTGTTTCGGCCTGTGAAGGTTGAACAGACAGTCGCTAATTTCATGATATATCATTATCCATGACACTGATTATCTGCTGTCAGATTTGACTGACAGGCTGTTCTCATTAGAACAAGAAACTAATTGCATGTAATATAAATATCCACGGCACAGCTTATCTGCTGTCAGATTTGAGTGAGAGGTTTCATTATGCACTTGTTAAGAATAGTACTTTATTCCTTTTCCCTGGGAACGAAAATGCTATCTCTATTCTCGTTGGAAAAATCCTACATCCCCCCCTTAAAAAACAAAAAGTTGACGCATACATCTCCCATCCTTTTCGTACTAGATTTGGTACTGTATCGCCGCTTGGATCCTTTTTTCTGATGAGCATTTAGTTAGAAAATGCTAAGAAACGTTTCTGAAAATTCCGAAAAATATCTGAAATTCTCCTTTTTTAAGTCGCACATTTATTTAACTCTGTGCTTACTAAAGATAAATTGATCTTGTAAATGTTATTTTTTTATATAACTCTTATCACTTTCTATGAAATAGAATAAAACATGAACATGAAATAAAATGAGTAGCTCTATGGCCGTGTTGGATAACTTCCATGTTCAACCATCTTTAATCAGCTTTTTTTTTCATGTGAGTACAATATAAACAAGGGCCTGAATGGCCGAGTGGCTAGCGCTCTGGCTCTCGGTCCCACAGGTATCGGGTTCAGATCCCGGCTTTGCCATGGGTGTTTGTAGTGGTTCGGATTCCACTTTAAACCGTAGGTCCCGGTCCTCATAGGATCGTAGAGCGTTGTGGGGGCAGTGTTACCCCGCGTCCGTGGCTTACCATCAAGTTACACGCGCCCCCCTGGGTAGTGCAAAGTGAGTAACATCGGTGCAGCCCTTATGGCATAAACGATCACGGTCTATTTGCCAGCTGCATTATAAGGGAAAAAAACAATATAAACAATCCCTCCTCTTCCTACCTCCCCGAAATCTTCTTTTTTGCAAGACAAAAAGCTACTTTTTCCTTACCTACTGACTGAGTCAATTATGACAATCGTTTTCATTTCATTTTCTTTATTATTAGTCTTCACATAGAATCAAATTAGTACTCTGTCAAACTATCAAATCTATCAAATTAGTACTCTGTTTGAAATTTTTCTTTTTCGCAACTTTACTGAACTTTTATTATTATTGCGTTTATTTTAGTGCGTACTGATAAGATGAATCAAATTCATTTTCTGACACTTTTTTTTTGAAAATTTTTTAAGGACAACAGCTGCAAGATTTTCTGTAGAAGAGATTCTTTTTCCCATTGTTCTTGTTCTCATCTGTTATACACTAGTGTTTCCTCTTCGTTTTAATAAACTCGACATTCCACAAATGTAAAAAAAAAATAAACGATGTTCATAGAGAATTCAGTTGACTGTTTAACTAGCACAAAGAATACCAAAGTAAAACGTATTCTGAATGTATATTGAAATAAATCTACTCGCATCAGTTAATTAATGTTTAAAATTAAAGATTTACACGGAAGGTGATTATTAAAGTTTCAGTTCTTAAATGCAGTACATCCGCTGGTAGCGTGTATTGCAATTTGATGGTGGTGATTAGGACAGAATATATTAGACTTAGACAGTCATCAAAATAGTCAGCTCAGTCTATTCTGCAATTGACAGCTAGACTGTCTTATATGACTTATGACGGAGTGACAACGTGTACAAGCTAGCATCAGGACGACGACTACTACTACACCACTCCACATCACTGTTTCTAGAGCTGAGTTGCCCCTTTACAGTTTGGGAATGATGTGGGTGAGAGAAGTCTTATTGGGCTCTGTGACGCTCTACGGTCATATGAGAACGGGACCTACGGTTTAAAGTGGATTCCGAACCACTACAAACATTCATGGCACAGCCGGGATTCGAACTCGAAATCTGTGGTGCCGAGCGCCAGAGCGATCATCAGGACATTCGGTACAGGACAACTGAGATTCGCTCCTCTGCAGTCACTGATTTCAGAAACGAGGAAACTCGATGGCGTTTGTGACAATTTGTGTAAGACCATCTGCATCGGACTGCTTGGTGGAAGTTTTCTGGTTTTCTGCCATGCATCACGCAAATACAGGAAAGTTTCTTTTAAAAGGCAGTTTGAAAAGCTATATCTTTTTAGAAGGGTACAGTGATAAACAAGAATAAATAATTAAAAAACTAGACATGCAAATATATTTTTTATTAAAACACTTATGAAACACATAATATAATAATTCAACATGAAACATATATATATATATACATATATAAATATGAAACACTGACACTAACAATTTATTTATATATTATCTAAATTAGATAACAATATATAATTCAAAAGATACACACACTGAAATACTTTTATCTTAAGAAACAAAGTCGTAAATAACCAACAAGCGCTTAATAGAAAAAAGACATAAATTTTGCCAATCATAGCTCTCGTGCAGCAATGAGCAATGGCCAATTCCCTGGGACATGATAAGAATGAAAGTAGGAATCCCATAACCTCCTGAGTGTTTTTACGGTTAACAAAAAACAAAATGAGTTATGATGATTCAGTAAGAAGCAATCATCAGTAGATAAAAGGTTTGATTTATAGAGACAGGTCTGATAACTGAGAGTGGGCAGAAATGAAAACATGGCGAGATTCATCGTAATATCTCAATATCAGTTATAGACTCTGCACTTACGGATATCTAAGAGTTTGAGGATTCACCATTAAACATCTTTTCTCAGAAAAATAAGAATTATATTTATGCAATAAAGAAATTTGTTTTATTTACATAAATAATGTATTTTGTTTCTACAAAATATTTGGTTTTAAAAAAAAAAAAAAAATTCCAAAGATCAGTAAGATTTAGTTTAATTTCTTTAGATTAAAGCAAAGTAGGAGTTTAACTTCACAAATACTTAACAAGATTATTTTTGTCATTTTTAATAGGATTTTTATGATCATTATAATTTTCAATCAATGTTTTTTTTTCTACATAGCTGGAATTGGTTAGAATTATACAGATTATCTTAGGATCAGATTTAGAAACTTTTAGGACAGTGAAAATGTAATCACTAAGCAAAGTCGGGCCCGTAAATGTTTTCCAAACGTGATACTTGGTGCTGCATGAGTGCAGGATTTTCTGAGCGTTATAGCAGATTTCTGGACACTTATTATAGCAGATTGACACGTTATAGCAGATTCTGACTGACTTTATTTCGCATACTAAGGCAGCGGTTGAAGAATGACTGATTACATGGACATGGAACTAGAGAGGATATGCATTATGCTTATGGGTTGTAGGTGTAATGATATTCGATGAGACTGCCTCTTTGGACTGCTGTACCAGTGGTTGCCTGAGAGGTGACCTTCAGATATCCGTCATGAGTCTTGCCCAAACTCTATGGACTCGCACATGGAATAGTTAGGTTACTAGAAGGTTTAAATCGCTGTGTTAGGTTTGATTCAAGACAATCCAAATTGAGTACACTTTACAATAGAGTACCATGCCGTGATGTCCATTGCAGTGTCTTGAGAATTCTGCATGATAACGACAAGTATCTGTAGTTCAGTTATGTTACTTTTGTTGATGTGCATTGATTATTTACGTGGTGGTCTTTCATTCCTGGTGCTGCATATAATACCACTAATCTAGGTGCACCGTACGTCTCCCAAAGGTGTCCTACACACATTACTACTCCATAAGTGTATCTTACATAAAGCTGAACTTTGTATGCTTGTCGTTATCACGCAGAATCCTCAACACGTTGCAATGTGATATCTCAGTAACGGTGCTCTTATAGTTTGGAGTACTCGAATTTGGACTGTCTTGAACCCAAACCTAGCACTGCGATTTAAGCCTAACCTAGTTATTCCATGTACGAGTCCGTAGAGTTAGGGTCACTGCTCTCTGAAAGGACCCCTCTCAGAACCAATCAACCATCTGTCTCGCTGGTACAGGTGTTCCAAAAGGGTATAATTGGGAGTATGTCTTTGCAAAACTGCTGCTTCAGCCACGCTGTATTTATAAAAATAGAAACAGTTAATAGAAAAGAAAAGAAACATTAAAGAAACGTAAATTTGTTTCATTAGTATAACTAATAATAGCTATAATAATTTTTACAAAATTATTAATTGAACAACAAATAAATTTAGGAAACTGCTGTCGTTATGTGATATTGAAATTGTTTCATGATTTAATATAAAAGAAAGTCCATAGTGTGTAAATATATTTTTTTATTGATGTGATGTAAATTTGTAAACCATAAAATGGAGAAAAATAAATTGCTGCATAACTTTCTTTTCTTGATTTGATTTGATAAATAGTTATTCAGAATAATTTTTCCCTAAGGTTAATCCATTTTTCCAAACGTTAATTTGTCCTTTTCATCGATCGATATATTCTCCCCATAAAATTTACCAAAACGAAAAAGTGTTTTATTTTATATATCAAAGTAATGATAGGTCACGTTTACAAAAAAAAAAAAAAAAAAAAAAAAAAAAAAACTGAAGTGTTAATTAAAAACATGTTTGTTTAACATCGAACACTATAGAGTTAATGGAATCGTGTTTCTACATTGTTTTACATTGCACTAAGATGTATAAATATTAACAATTTTTCGCTGTTTTGAAAAGTTATGTCAGTTTGCTTTTATCTTTAAAATTGAAAGTGTGAATGGTTAAAGACTTTCTGTGTTCAAAGTGCTCAAAAGATAAAATATAAAATCTCGTTCAAAGTTCCTTCCGTAAAAGGATTACTGTGTTTTTAAAATGGGATTTCCTCAGAGAAATCTGCGTGTTCATAAAATGTTAAAAGATTACAAGTTTTCGATCTTGTTTACCATTTTTTTTTTTTCCTGATTTTTACATATGTTAGTTGGATGCAACAATGTCTTGAACTTTTTGAATACATAAATTTATAAAAATATTTTTATTTATATCCTATTAGTAGAGCCTGATTTGTCCAACTTTCTGAAATAGGATTGAGCCACGAATTTCATTTGTAGTTTTTATGAATTGACATTAATTAGATTTCTTTTAACATCGAATTTTTATCGTCGAATGATTCGAAATGCCTAACAATCGGTTACGTAAAGGCGAGATATAATTAATCTTGTTACGGTGGCAACTCATATGAAAACTCAATAATAATAATAATAATAATAATAAAACCGAATAAAGTAAAATATCTAATGTTATTTTCTAGCAACAGTCTTTATGCTCCTAGTTCGAATTATACGTAAAAATGTTCAAAACTATGATTCAGTAAAAATTAAAAAAAAAAAAATTAAAAAAAAAAATTAAAATCATGATACAGTAAACTCTCTTTAAACTCCCACGTTCGGTACAATGGTCATTATGAATTAGTGATTTTGCCGAATTATAACAGATGCCAAGAAACCTTGTGAATATTGGAAAAAAACAAGTTCCACCAGAATCTTTCAAGAAATACATTCATAGAGAAATTTTTAAGAAAAAAGATAATCTCATAACTAAATCTGAAGGCAAAAAGTGGCACAATATTCAAGCTGGAAAATCTTTAACTCTAGACCACGTAAAGAGACGGTAGCCAACTTTCGATTAAGAACCGGACACGATTGTCTTGTGGAACACCTAAACACAGATGTCCTCGCCTTGAACACTTGCCCAATGTGTAGAGCTCGAAAAATGAATCCAGAACAACTTTTGAAATGAACAGGGAGGTTCAGTGAAAAGAGAAGTCTTGCAATAGAATTGGGAAGCCAGATGCCTCATGGAATAAAATAAAGTGCCCACCTCCTTTATATACTCTCTCCCCTTTGACTTTGTGTGGTATATGAGACCGACTTACTGTCGATTGCTGTCTTGCTGCATGTTTGCTTTGTCCTGCTTGTTCCTTCCTTGTGCGTGATCCTTATTGTAATGGATTGATTTCCAATAAATCCATATGCTACAACAATATAACAGGTTTCAACATAGTTTTAAAAGGACATCAAAGATAAACTACTCTAAATAAAAATAATATTGTGCAAATGTGATATGTAAATTGCTGCAGAAACAAGAAACACTGTATTGAAACCAAAGTTGACAGATATGATAAACACTGGTCCAAAATGATAGCAGCATTGTGTCGCCATCTTGTAGTCAAGATCAACAAACGCCAGAATCTATACGAAAAAATACGAAAGCGAAGCCTGGATCGTTACCGGATTATAGAATGTGCCGTACTATCGAACACCGAATAAAGATAGCTTGTCACAAGATACCGGAGATACTTAAGATACCGAAGAGAGATTACTGTAGTTGGTCTATAATTAAACATAACAAAAATTTAATTGTCGACAAATTGTTCTTTGCATAATTTTTTTTTTAATTATATCAAACACTTCAGTTATCATCATCTAGTGGTAAGTGTTACTTAGAGCAAGTAAAAATAAATTTGTTATATTAATTGCATCATTATCATTTTTAAAAAATCATCTCAAAAAACTGAAAAATATTAGATTCCTGTTTTGTTTTTTAATATTATATTGTTTTGTTTTATAAATTAAAATTATTGAGACTTTTTTTCTGTAAGTTATAGTAGGTATTATGATATTTCTGTAAGTAGAGGTTAAGTTGGTTGTTATTTTGTTTAAGGTAATGAATAAATATCTATTGAAAGTAAACATGAAAAATGCCAGAGATAAAATAAAATAAAATTTGCAATCAATACCTTTCCGAAATTTTAAAATTATATACATCAGATAACACTTTTCACTAACTTAAATGATAAATTTAGGCTATTACAATTGTGATTTTAAAAGGACAGTCTCTTCAATCATATTTTACATCTTAATTCTCTTCACAATCGAGTTAATATCAGGTTGTCATATAAATACAAGATAAAAGGATAAGTTAGTGTAATGAATAATCTTCAAACAATTACGAGGTTCAACTACGTCGCTACAAAGATAATTCGAAGCAACGGTTGAAAGATTATCAAAAGCGATTTAACAATGAAATGTTCGTAGAAAACCAATGAAGCTTAAATGAACAGCCGTTATTTTCAAGAAATACAGAAGCATTAAGATTGAAGCGGCTTAGTTCTGAAGTAAAAGTGCCATAAAACAAAACTTTTCTTTTAAGCCATTATTTGTAGGAAAATATTTTTGTAAATTTATAAATGATCAGATTACAGTTACGGTTCAATTAGTTATCAATTACAACTCTTGATTATGAGTATATGATTTCATGTTAGGATAACATCTAAAATAGACCAATGGAATAAAAGTAGTTATTCTATTTACTGCTATGTCCAAAAAGTAAGACCAATTTTCAATTAAAATTTCTGGGACTTATGGAATTTCAATTTTTTCTTTTGATGCTGGTACTGTCCTTTATATCTGTGTAAAATTTGACGTCAAAATATTCATTAGTGTTTGAGTTCCGCTTGGCTTTTTGTGAGACACTAAAACTGATTCAGGCGATTTTGAAATGTCCGAATTAATTGAGCAAAGAGCTTGCATTAAATTTTGTTTACGGAAACGTATAGAATGTTGCAGAAGGCATTCGGAGAGCATTCCTATATCGGAAAGAAATATTTAGAAGTGGTATAAACAGTTCAAAGAAGGCAGAGAACGCATTGAAGAAGAAGAGCCCTCTAGTCGACCATTAACCTCAATCGAAGAAGCTCACGTCCAAAAAATTAAAGATTGATTGCTTGCAAACATTCGATTTATAATTAGATATTTTGCTGATGATGTTGGAATTCCAAAAGGATCGGTCAATTCCATTTTGGACCTCAAATGCGTCAAATCTCGATTGGTACCGAAAACACTGAATGCACCAGCTCGCACTGCTGTCCGTCGTTAGTCGTAATTTTTCGCCAAAAATGAAGCCCATATCGTTCCACAAACATCATGCGACTTCTGACTATTCCCTAAACTCAAAAGACCACTCCGGGGACACTGGTTTGAATCGATTGAAGAGATTCAACGTGAATCGGCGCGCTTTGAATGTCATCCCCTGCCGATGACTTTTTAGCATGCATTGAGGATTGGAAAAAAGTTGGAATATGTGCATTGTGTCCGGTGGGGATTACTTTGAAGGCGATGAAATAAATTTGGAAGAATAAATAAAAAGTTTTTGAAAAAAAAAATAATTGGTCTTACTTTTTGGGCACAGTAATATTCTAGGTGGAATAAAAGGTCAAAGAGAAGAAAGACACTCAATTTTCCCTGCAACAAACAATAAACGCTTTATTTGAAAATTATTGTTAACTTAAATGAAGTGGAATTTGATTTATGTTTTTCATGAGATTTATGTTTTCAGTTTTATAATTTGTTTGTTCAGACGTGAATGGGTTAAGAAAATACAAAGTTCTATTTCGGAAAGTTTTAGATTCTAATCACGTGGACAGAAATAGATTTTTATCAAATAATTTTGTAGAAATGTTACTTATTTTCCAAGAAACTAAGGGTTTGAATATAAACCTTTTATCATCTAGAACAGAAAAGTAAATACAAAATAAATACTGTTTCATTTTAAAATAAGGGACATAACTTTTTATGTTTAAAATTTATTGCAAACAGACAACTGATTTATTATAATTAAATTTTAGAAATAAAGATCCTGATATTTATCTGCTACAATATTAATCCAGATAGATAATTTTTGAAAAACAAATATTTATTTAATAATTGAGTGCATTTTTAAAAACTGTGAATTGAGAGATTTCTGGCTAAATAAAATGTTTACATTTATTCGAAAAAAAGGAACACATATATATATATACATATAAAGAATGTGAATGGATGGAAAATTTATGAAAGATAAAATATGGAAATAAAAGTGAACTTTTTGTGGCCCATAAAATAGAATATATATTAATATATTGACACATTTATCATGTTGAAAAACATCATTTTTCATGTTCTTTCATGTTTATTTGATAAATGTAAAATCGATTTTAAAAATGAAGATGGCATTGGGCATCTAAAAGGAATAAAGAAAAAAATCAGTCATTTTCAGACGCATATTTATTTACTCACCTTCTTATTAAACCGTTATTAAGATAAGGTTTATCTTTATTTTATACAATTCAATGTATAATTTAAAGATAATTAATATAAATTAATTATTTTCTTTGTGCCAATTAATTCTTCTATTCTTCAAGAGTTTTTAAAATTAAAAATCATTCGAATTAAGTACTTTGCTTCTTGATTTTAATTTTTAATTTTGTTTTCCTTTTCATTTAATAATAAATTAGTTCATTAGCAATTAAGTGAATAAAAATTACTTATTGAAAATTATTTTAAAATTGATTTTATGTAGAAGTTCTCATGATTCAACAATCATTAGGTAAATGCAATTAATTTATATGGTACTACAAAATTTACTGAACAATTTAGGAATAATTTTACAGATAGCTTTTATTTTTTCAATCTCCTGCATTAATTGTTCTCATAGCAGGAGATGCTTTTCTACATTTTTAATTGCATTCTTATCTCTTTAATTTCAGCAATCTCAATTTGTGCAAATATTTAACTAATTTAAGATGTAAAGGTTTAGTGGTTCTTAAAAGCACACTGGAACTCCGTAACCGGTACACCGTTGTTCAGTTTTTCAAAGATTGTTTAAAAATGCAACTGTAGTAAAAAAATGTCTACATAAAATGAATAAAATGTTTACATAAAAACGACGACTTTTCAAATGAATGCGAACAAAGAATTATTCATATTCATAAGAAGCATTGACAGTTCAATTATGATTAAAAGAAATATTGCAAATAATTCTTTTGCAAAATAAATATATTTAAAACAAAAACAGATAAATATATACATAAATTCACAATAATTTAAGATACATTTTAAAAGTATTTTGAGAAATCCTTTCAAAATTGGGATTTTTCTTTGAACCCACTCAAAACGGTGAGTCTTTTGTGACCAGAATGGGCTAAACTACTAATGTGTATTTATGTAACGATTTTTGTGCGAAATATGTCTTTTACAGATATATCAATGCACACATAAAACCAGATAAATACATACATTTTACACTAATCTAAAGTATGATACATTTAAAAGAAGTAAACACATTGTTTACTTCACGTTTTGTAAACACATTGTTTACTTCACATTTATTACATTTACTTTACATTTTTCATGCTCATAATATAAAAACACAGTTAATGATATTTTGTATATAAATTGAAATTATTAATACGTTCTAATTATTAAATTAAATTGTGTTCTGTGCAAATTGATTTAAACTAGAACACCTATTAAAAGTATTGTTTCCAAAATTTTGATTTAAATTGGCTTCAAAAAGATTTCTTAAACTATTTAAAAAAAAAACACGATGTAAAGAAATTTTTTTCCTTGTAGTTGATTTCATAAATTTAATCTAAATCTCAAACTTTTGGAATGTTTTCTTGTTTTTTTCTTTACACAAATAAAATAAAATACAAATATTATGAACTATATGGAGCTGCTTATTATTATACAAAAATTTCAGTCACTTTGAGAATATAAATTAATGCATATTTCAATATCCTTTAAAAACAGTGGACTGTTTAAAGTTTTCATTTGATGAATGTTTTTGAAGGAATATTCACATTAGTCAGACATTAAAATATTAAAAGACAAAATATTGACTTTGTCTTTACTTGAGAAATATGTAGACACGAAAACACAATTATAATGATGTTCTACTCCCTAAGAGGGATGCCCCACCAGAGAATGTAAAATTCCACAGACTTGAATCGTAGATATTTGTACAACCTTCCTATGACAACAGTTTACCATGATCTCTTTTGATCATGATAGCGCTATTATGTTGAGAAATAGAAGCTATAATGTTTCATTGAATGAAAAATTCCATGATGATCCATGTATACATCGAGCTATGAGGTCAGCAATGGAGCTTAGGACAATGACATATTTCTGTTCTTGACCAATTGGCATTGAAAAATTTCTAATAGGGCATTATAGTGGATGTCAAACACAGATTGAAGCGATAGAAATAGATATGATATAGACGAAAAGAACAAATAAATTTTATCTCCAATTTATATTAGATGTTATGGAGCAAATGTTTAAAGAATGGCGATTTTCATTTTTGTTACTGCATTATTGCATTGAATTAATACATGGATTAGGAACTATAAATCTTATGATGTTTCAGTTGGATAAAAATTAAGTAATGATTCACTTATTTTAGAGGGAAACATTTAGAACATTTAGAAAAATACCAAGAATTGCACAACAATGTCTAAAAGAATCCTATATGAGATCCTTGCGTGGATCGCCTGCAATCCCTGGTGTGAAAAGAAGTGGAAGCATGCCTTCCATTGGAACATCGAACTTTTCTGAGGGTGGACAATGCCAAGGAGGGTTCGAACTTGGAGCTGCTCTGATTGCTGGAAGCCGCCTTGCCTCTCTTCCTCAGGTGGAAGGCCCCGTAGATGACGGGGTTGAGGACGGCCGTGGAGCTGCCGAAGAAGAAGATGACGTCGTGCAGGTGCTGTCCCAGCTGTTCGTCGAGGTTCAGGAAGACCGAGATGATCATGCTGACGTAGTAGGGGGTCCAGCAGATGATGAAGGTGCTGACGATGACGACGGTGATCCAGAGGGACTTGATCTTCGCTTTCCGCAGCATTTTGCATCGGGCGTCGTCCAGGGACCGAGGGGCCCGCCGAAGATGCGAGATCTTCCTGGAAAGCAAATAAATAAATTGTAACAGTTTAAAGAACATCGTTAAATTTTTGATATTTGATACTTGTAATTTTCTTTTCTGATGACAAATTCGTTGATAGTTGTTTGATATATTAAAGCGAATTTCGTGAAAAGAAAAGGATAAGAATTTGAATAAAAAAATTAACTGCAATTTGCTTGCATTTAAAACTTTTATTTGCCGAATTGTTTTATCAGAGCTTTGTTTTAGAGATCTCTGATGTGTTACGTGATTATTATAAATCAAAATGTTCCATGTCCATTTGTAATAGGCAGAGGAAGAAAAATTTGTGCCTCATTTGTGATTTTCAGAAAGGAAAAAAAAAAAGACAACATTCTATATTGCCTGTTGGTATTTTTGCTATTTTAATTTTTTTTTTTAAAATTTTTGAGGTGAAAAAGTTTAAATTCGATAATCATAACCCTGCTCAATCAGTATTTCATTTATTCACTTCTGACAGTCGTTGTTTGAGCAGCAAAAATCCTTTAAAATGCAGAAATGAAGACAATCAAGTATTCGGGGTACTCGACCATCCTGAAAAATTTTTTAATTGAAAAGATGGCAGACAAAACCACCAATGAGCCTTCGTTTGTAGTTTCTTCCATAATTAAAATGTAATTTCTAGTTTCACCGATGTACGGACTTTTTGAACATGCAGCAATTACTTTATATTAACGTATGAATAGATGAAATTTCTGATTTTTTACTCAACAACATTATTTATGATACCAACTGAATCGTCCTAAAAAGGTTTAGAAACATTTTTTCTTCAGTGCAGTTTCAAACCTTTCTCAAAGATTTTTTTTTCCATATCGAAGTTTCAAAATTCTCATTAATAGTTATAATAATTCTTATTATTTTGTTAAACATCAGTGGGTCTCGTGTTTTATTTGAACAGCTCATTGAGGCGACGAAGGAAGGACAGTGCCTTCAGTTAGGACTTTTAAGGGTAATTGCCTCTCATATACCAGCCATATGTTTGATAAAACTCCCCCTGGTAGTTTGATTATCGATATGTGGCGCACTACACACGTTGTTACAATTGCCATCGAAACTTGTTACAGAATCATCGAAACTCACGTTGTTTCTGAAAGTAGTGACAGCAACGCTAACGGATTCAAATGTGAGCTATCCTAGCTGTGCACATTACCACTTGGAAAATTTTTACTATTAACATTTGAGAAATGAATAATTTAATAAATGTTAGTTATATCTGTGAACTGTTTAGATATATTGGATGTTGAAAGTTGTATTTGTGAACTGTTTAATTATATCAGAAAGCTGTTTAGTTATACCAGAAAGCTATTTAGTTATATCGATGAACTATTTAGTTATATTGGAAAGTTGTTTAGTTATATCAATATGAACTATTTAGTTATATAGTTGATGAAAGTTATATCGTGGAGTTTTTTAGTTATATTGGTGAACTATTTAGTTTTACGGGTAATGAAAGTATATCAGCGAGTTGTTTAGTTATACGGGTAATGAAAGTATATCAGCGAGTTGTTTAGTTATAACAGTGATGAAAATTATATTGAGAGCAGTCTAGTAATATCAGTGAGCTGTTTAGTTATATCGGGGAACTGTTATATCGTTAGTGAAAGTTATATCAATGAGCTGTTCAGTTATATCAGTGAGCTAATTAGTTATACGTGAACTGTTTAGTTATATTTGAACTATTTAGTTGTATTGGTGAAATGTTTAGTTATATCAGGGAACTATTTAATTATATTGGTGAAATGTTTAGTTACGCCACTGACGAAAGTTATATCGGGGAGCTGCTTAGTTATATCAGTGAATTATTTAGTTTTAACATTGATAAAAGTTATATTTGAGAATTGTTTAATTATAACGGCGATGATTTAAAATGAACGTATTATTATTAACGGTCGATTTAAAAGCAAATAACATTGATAATCTTATAAATAATTTTATGCAGATATGATTTATATCACAGCATGTATACATATTAAAAACCTATTATTATAGTATTTAAACCAATTAAGCCAATATCCGAAAGGCGTGAAGCATTAGTGGAAAGGTTTTACAGTGTTTATTGAAGTTGAAAATGCAGTCTAGACGGAGTCAAAGAGGTGCAGCAGAAACGATTACCATAATAAGGAGCCACCTTTGGTGTGGCGTGTGTAAAGTTAAACTGCGTGTAAATTGAATATTAACTCAAAGTGCACAGAAGCTTATGTACTGTGTTTTCGAGGATTTTGTTCCGGCGATTGCTCGAGGCGTCTGGGTGTAAAGTCGGGACAAGTGATGTAATTTATTGTCTGAGCTGTGCTATTTTTGCAATACATATACTTCACATTAATGTAATGAATGCTTGAACTATATAGAAATCTATTACATTATGTCTGACAAATAGTTAATTGCATTGCAAATGTAGTACTCATCTAAGTTTGTTTTATTATATGCAAATATGTAAAAATAGTACAGGATGTCTTATTATTTAGAATGATACAATAATGAATTATAATGATTTATTTTTAAAATTCAAGTATTTTTGATTAGGAGTATATTAAGAATTGTATTTTTTATTAATAATTGCTTTTCTTAAAATATCTGTAACAGATTTCTTTTTCAAGATATTATTCAACTTTTTATTTGGAAATTTATAATTAAGGCAATGGAATTTATACCTAAATTTCATAAATAATAGTGAGTTGGGTTTATGAAGGGATTAAATTCAGGCTTCAGCATGTTAAATTTGTAAACAAACAATAACCAAACAAATATGTAACGTTCGAAATTGTGGTAGGAACAAACAAAACCCTATAGGCACTGCACCCTGGAAATGTTTACTCTAAATTGGGTAGTACGTAATTTAAATGCAGTATAGCAAGTTCATTATGACAAATGCTTTATTCTATATAAATACGTCAGCAGTGAAACGTCGATCTACCTCCTCGTGGTGCACTCCGGGAAGAATGATCTATAAATAAGGCCTTCAGTCTGACTCTCAGTGTGAGTTTCTTAGAGTTCTGTAGTGGAACGCAGGTAGATTGCCCCAAAACAAAAGAGAGGATTATTAAAAAGGCCTTTAGGTGCTCCTTCTTTGAGGATACTGCCGCTAGGAACAGTCACAAGCCCTGGTACAATCCTATTCATGATATTCCTGAATAGTCTGGAAATCGGTGGCATCAGAAAAAATCGGCGGCATTACTACGGCCTTTCTGTGGTGATGATTATCTCCGCAAGCACCTTCACAGAATTAAACTTTTGACTCCCGACTCTCTCTGTCTTCTGTATGCATAGCCAGGAAGGAATGGATATGCCTTGCCTCCCGTTCTGCACTGTTTCCTGTTTTTTAAGAAAGCGTTATTGATTGCCAGACATAAGTGGATGGATTAACGGATGTCATTTGTTTCTATCTTGTTTTTGCATTCCTCTTCTTTTATGGTATCTGTTGTCCTGTAAACTTGCCATTGGAAATAAAAAATATAAATACTTGAAATGCGCATTATACAAGACAAAAGACTGAAAAACATTAGCGATTACGGTGAGGTATTTAGCATTATTAGCGTACAGCCGCGAGAAAAAGATTGCTTGTGGAGTATGAAGCATTTATTAATCTAGCATATACCTAATGAAAAAGAATATGCAATCCTCCAGAAGCCCTACTAAAAAGCTGATAGTCACATGTCAGTAGAAGTCAGTTGGATTGTTGCTTTCGTGCGATGAACTTGGAATATTTATCGCTTTTTAACAATATTTTTAGTGCTCAAATAATACTTCTGAAAGATTTTTGTAAAAGCTGTAACTTACAAAAAGTAAAAAACAACATTACATAATTCAATAAAAAAAATGCTATTTTAAGAATGGCAAAAATAAAGAAAGTTAACTTACAGATAAACAGATGATTTATTGAAAGTTGATTTAAAGAATTAAATGTGATTTAGATTATTTAAAAGGATAAACTACTAGTTCCATGTATATTTATTAAATAACAATATTTATATTTAGTTGATAGTCAACTGTTCACAGTTATAAGTGTATATTTAAGGTAAGATTCTATCTTGATTCATGGAATTGTATCATATTTTAGTATAAATAATATTTTAATCTAATATAATATCTAATATCTTTTATCGTAGCTGAAATAATATTTCACAAATCATATTTCCTAATTCCACGATTGATAGAAATTATTAATCCTTGCCCTATTTATATGAATCATCTGCTTACATTTATATGTACACATTTAAAGTAAGATTCTATCTTGATTCATGAAGTTGTATCATATTTTTAGTATGATTTTTAATCTAAGGGTATTTCTTTTATAGTTGCGGAAATAATATTTCAAAAATGATTTTTCGTAATAAAAGAATTAATAGAAAAATAATATGCCCAATTACTATGATCTTCATTTCAATTCAGAAGCTCAATGAAATGCTACATCTCATTTCAATATCATCTTTAGGCATTCAATTCTTGCATCTCAAAAGAGATGAACTTTTCAATAACATATCTTTCATAGTACAAACTTTGAAAAGTTTTGAGTCTTAAAATTCCATGTAAGTCTTCCAGATGATTGGAATAAATAACTTAAATATATAATCTAATTTTTAATCAACTCTCGTTTGTATACGTGTAGTATATATATTTATTTTGAGAACATCATAAATATTCCAATATTCAAATTATTCTAATGAATACAAGGAATATAAAATAGAAACTATATCTCCATTCACTTTGAAATATCAGTTATTAAATATTCAAGTCCCATGCAGGAATATTTTAATGTTAATGAATATGATTTAGATGCTGCTATTTAGAAATGCCATTCTTCGAATTCTATTGTCAAATTCCGACTAGGTATGTTTAATTGGGTTGCAATGAAAGAACTGATGAGATATTGTAAGGATGTCTTTGTCATTGTAAGGTAAATACAATAGAACATTCAAGGCGATGAATATTTGATTCGAATAATTAATTTATATCAGGATAGTTATTCTAATAAAACTTCATATCTTTCTTCAGATGAGAATTTCAGCTAATAGTTAAAAGTTTTTCTTTAAGATGTAAATATACATTTATTGATTTTTGATAATAATTCCTGGTACTTCTATATACATACTCTATACGTACTTTTTAATACAGAATTCCTATCACTGCTATTCCTAATATTCTACTAACTCTAGTGGCATTTGATACCATGACTTACTCATTACAAGTTTAATGAATAAAAGTGTTTCTTCCGATTTTCTAAAACTCATTACGTTAATCACTAGTTCGAAATACATTAAATTTGCTTTCATTAGCAATTTTAACGCTGTAAGAAGCATTTGTTCATTTTTCTGGCAAATGAAATTTGAAGTTTTCTATACACTAATGAAGAATTTCCTTTCTCGCCACTTGGCCGTGATAATATGTCGATCGAATTATTAATTTAACTGTGTTTGGATTTAAATATATTATGATTATAAACTGCTAAACTGCTGTTTATGATTATAAACTCTCGAAATTCTACTCTACATTTAGCAGCTTATAATCATAAATTAACATTTACTTTAAGAACAAGGATTCGCTTCATTCTAAGAAACCGGCTTTTATTGTCTCCCTGATTTTCGAATTTTCTTAATCTATTCTGATTCAACTTGTCGTATTCTTCTTATAATATTTTATGATGAAAAAATGGACAACAAACTTATGTAAGGGATTATTTTAGTAGTTTAATCTTTTTCTAAATTTCAAATTAAAAATTAATTTGCGAATTTTTGTCAAGTATGATTGCCTGATCTAATTAAGGAATATACTAGTTAAGTGAAAACTTTTTTTGTAACAATACTTTCTCCTACGCACTGGCAGGAGAACTTCCCTGTGACGTTCAAGAGAAATGGTCAGTTGGTTACAGATTCTCACTATTATAGTATATTTCTCACAACGTCATAGAAGAGTTTCGAGGTATTCGTCTTAGAAGTGGAATCCCTTCAAGAATCGATACTTATCAGTCTTTAAAGGTGTTAAATAGTGCATGTCTCTAAATGTATCTGTGTGGTGTTTGTGCGTGTGTCAATAAATCTGTGAGTTCTCCAACCAATTCCTTAAGTATCTCGACCCAACCACACAATCTGGTACTCAAACCAGAGCAATCCGTACCCACATCAGTACAGTATTTAAAACAAATTTATTGTAAAAAATTAAAACGCAATGTAAATAAAACAAAAATATGTCCAAGCTTAATTGTTTTAAAGCAATAATTTAAAAATTTGTTTTAATAACGTCTTAATTTAATAGCTTGTATACATGGGGACGTCTGAGTGAAAAATTTTTGTGAGTCATTGAATATAGTTCGTAACGAAGTAGATCGATAATAGATAGAAAATGGCCGTTTTAATAGTACCAGAATCTAGAGCACTGCTGTATAAATTTACATTTTCTCCTTATAGATACACTATACATGCCATAAAAAGATACACTATACTTGCTTTAAAAAATATACTACATACTATAAAAAGGATACGCTATACATGCTATAAAAAGATGCACTATACATGCTATAAAAGATACACTAAACTTGCTATAAAAATGGATACACTATACATGCTATAAAAAAGATACATTATACATGCTTAACAGGAAGAAAAATATGATTTAGAACGAAAACTACATCCATGAATTAATACCACGATAATAGACTCATACAAATATTTCGGTTCATATAAAATAAACGTTTGTTTGTTTTAATACAATGGAAATTATTACAGTATAAATTAATCGTAAATTGAAAAGAGAAAAAAATATTTTACTATTTGTCATTTGTTTTATGCCTGTGTTATTCTGATTGTGAGCAGCCCACTATTAGTTAAATATTTTTCAAAATAATGTTGCGACACAAAAAATTGAATTGCTTTAAATTGAATTGAATTTTGTATTTTCTCAGGACAAATAGAATAGATAAATAATAAAAGCATTAATATAAAAATTAAATAAAAGAATAAAATTCACAACTTAAACGTAGTTTTGGGTTTTGGAATCTTAAGAAACAAATGATTTATTATTTCAAATACTTATTTGTCTTCATAAGTGTATAAGGAAATGTCTTAAAATAAGCATCAATTTAAAGGAATTAAAAGCCTATATAAAAAAAAATTCATTTTGGAAATATCGGTAAAAACAAAGTAAACTAGATTCTGATGTACATGGCATATATGAAATACATGGATCAATATTGAATAAATAAAATAAGCTATTGAATTTTACACTAAAGAACGTAAGATTTTATTATGAAGTTAGATAAGTTATGATAATTTAGTTATGTAATTTGTTTATGTATTTGTTTAGTGAATAGGACCGTCTGCTTCATATTTTGACAATGCTGATTCGGATTATTTTTATGTATTGGGTGATCTAACATTTCTTTTAAAATTAATGATATCTATTTCAATTACTTCTATGATATTACATTAAAATATATAAAAACTGCAAAATGCTGTCCTTAATTTTGAGACGCGGGTAACAAGTACTCAGGTGGGTTGAGAGAAGAGCTTGTAACCCTACTACTACACCACACAACATCACTGTGCCTAGAGCTGAGCTGCCCTTTTACAGCTTGGGAATGATGATGAGAAGATGTCTGATTGGGCTCTGTAACGCTCTACAGTTTTATGAGACCGGGACCTACGATTTAAAGTGAATACCGAACCACCATAAACATCCCTGCCACCACCGGGAATCGAACACGAAACCGATGGTACCGAGCGCCAGAGCGCTAGCCACTCGGCCATCAGGCCCGAGTTTGTAACCTAGAACCAAAACAAAACCGAAAATTCCAAATCTTTTTTTGGACCATGGGTACAATAAATATGTCAGCTGAAAAATCTTTCTTTGGAGGCCAGAAAAAAAACGGCGAAGAATTACTTCATATGCCGCACTTTGAGGTCTTTGTTCGAAATTATAATGATAAAGTGTGGGCGGAGAGTGTTAGTCTATTTTGGTAGATACCCTACCTAGAAAAAGGTTGAATCCACTCCATATCTGCTGGCGAATGTCCTTGGATAAAATACCTATCATCTATAAGCAATAAAGGCAATTTACGGGGACTGATGGAAGAATGACTAGAGCTCGGTGTCATAGCTTTCAGGTTTGGGCCCGGCGGAGCCATGGATCGAAAATCCATATTAAACCGTAAGTATTTACATCACTGTGCCTAGAGCTGAGTTGCCATCTTTCAGTTTGGAAATGATATGGGTGAGAAGAAGTCTGATTGGGCGCTGTAACGCTCTACGATCATATGAGACCGGGATTCCGAACCACTACAAACATCTATGGCATGGCAGGGATTCGAACCCGAAGGTCTAATATGACTGTAGGGCATTGAGCGTAGGGCTGACAACCCTACTATGAAAAAATAAAAACATCTCATGTTTCGAAATCTGCCAATATGCAGACGGCGTTGCTCCACCATCGGCTTTTGCGCAATTGAAGAAGAAGTGCAATTTACTGACAAAATCATTAACTTAATAATTAAATGAATGTGGTCAATTATATAAAGAGTAGAAAGCTTAAACTAGTCAATATTTTACTCATACAGCGATAGTAATAACGTCATGACACTAATAATAAATAAATAAGAACTACTGATATGTATCTTTGTAATAATGACAGTTTTCACAGATGAAATTAATTATTTGTCCAGCTAACTTCAGCAGTGAGTTAAAAATTGAGTTATCCATTGAGTTAAAAATTCATGTAATAAGAAATTCTTACAATCTGAAGGTGGAAATTCAGCAATTTTGTGGTAGATGAAGCATTGAAATAAAACATTAAGCATTATACATGCTCTTTCCTTTTAGAATCATTGAATTTTTTTCTTTAAATATTTTAGTCTTTATGATACTTTAAAACGGATAAGAATCTATTTTAATGAATAGATTTTTAAAATAGAATTCAATTTGTCACTGAAAAAAATAATGAAACAGTATCTGAAGCTTTATTTCGTAAAATATCGAAAATATCATTTATTTCAGCTGAATTTGAATATATCTTAAAAGATATCTTTTTCAAAGTATAATACTATATTTTATACAAGTTTCACAATGAAGATCTGAATAGTTAAAAAAAATGAAAAATATAAGTTTCTTATCATATTTTAATAAATTATTTAATATTTTATATTTTATATAAAATGAATTGGCCACATCAAAAAAAAAAAAAAAAACTCTTACGTATTCAAATTATAAATTGTTTCATAACACGTATTTGAAGTTTCTATTAACATTAAAAGAACTGGATTACATTATTTTGAACAGCATAGTTGGATTTTAAATTGATTTTAAATGAATTAAATTAGATTTGTTCAACAAATGTTTAGATTTTAATTGGTTTTAAACTGGAAAAATTGTTTTAACAACATAGTTATATTTTTAATTTGTACTAAATGAACTGGATTAAAATATTTTTAACATTTTATTTAGATTTTAAATTCATTTCAAATGAATTGAATTAGATTTGTTTAAGAAACAGTTAGATTTTAATTGATTTTAAATAAATTTGATTAAATTGTTTTTTAAAATATAGTTATATTTTTATTTGTAATAATTCAATTATTCAATGCATGCAATTATGTTGCACTCAATTATTTTTAAAATTTTATTTAGATTTCAAATTTGTTTTTAAATTAATTAAATTAGAATAGTTTAACAAATATTTTAATTGGTTTTAAGTGAACAGGAATAAACTATTTTTAACAGCATATTTAAATTTTTAATTTTTAATTGAATTGAATTGAATTTTTTAAAAACATATTTAAATTTTTAATTTGTTTTTAAAGAACAGTATTAAATTATTTTAAACAGCTTATTTGAATTTTTAATTGGTTTTAAACGAAATGGATTAAACTAGTTTTAACAACGTATTTATAAACTTACAGTTTTGAAACTATCTCAACATATTTTATTTTACTGAAAAATGCATTTCGCTCCAGGCTGCTTATGACTTCCTTGTTTTGTTCCCGGAAAATATTCATTTCTTGATTTCCGTGGATTTTAAAAACATCATGTCCTGAATAAACATGTAGACCACGGTGATGAAAAGAGAACACGCGCTCTCAAGGTTGGATTTACAAAATATTTTCTTTTTCTGAACTGATTTTTTATTTTATTTTTGTGATTATTGAAATATTTTGAAAAAGATTTTCTTGGTCTTTGTATGACTTTCTTTACTTTTCCTTCCTTGTTTAGTGTTTGGATGGATCAAATATTGCATTCAAGCTGCAGTTGAGAAGGAAGAATAAACAGAGTAAATAAATATCTTTCAGTTAGATGCAAAGCTGAAAATTTTTTTAATGAAATCCTTTTCCTTGTTTATATATTATTAGTAACATATATTGATACATTATTTACAGATAGTGATACATTTTGAAGACAGATATTGATAACGTTATTTAATACCACCAGTTGATTTTAAACTTTTAGTTTCTTTTGAAATAGTATAAATTTGTTTTTATTATTTCCTTTTATTTAAAATCAGAACTTGATTTCATGACATTTTAGGTAAAAAAGTAGTACATTAACAATGATTTTTATTAATTTTATTATGTACACTATTTTTAAAAATAGTGTGTTAAATAATAAGTTTTATCATTTTATTAATAAAAAAAGATTCCTGACCCATTTATGATCTGGATGGACTCGATAGCGTAAGAGGATGATGGTTCGATTTCTGATGGTAGCATGCGCTATAATTATTGTTTTGAAAACGAGTAGATTTGGTGGAGGAGATTTTGGAGTAAACAGTGAATGCCTCTCAATGATTATTGGACTACTTGGATGGGGTTTTCATAATACGACGCTTAAATCTGGGCCAGCTGCTCTAGAAAATATTACTTAAGGAATAATTGAGATCCATTGAAGTTTGTTTGGAGATTAAAAAGAGTTCAACTATATTAGTGGGCTGATAGATGTCATTGTTGTTTCTTATCCCACTTAGTCAACAGCAACATCTAAATCAAGTCCAAGAACCCGTGTGTTCTCATGGATGGAGGTAAAGGGGCGGGGGCAACTTCTGTTGTGATGGAGCACTCGTAGGCAGAAGTCCGTCGTGGCTCCAAGTCTGAAGAAGGAGGACAGGGCCTTCTTGGAGAACTTTTAGTTGAAACTATCCGCATTGGCTCATTGAATGGGAGAAAATCCGAAAACTCCCACCAGGTAGTCTGACTCACGAGGCAAGATGCTGAACAACACAAAACCATCGAGTTTCCTCGTTTTTTGAAACAGTGTCTACAACAAAGCCTCCAGCGGTGAATTTTCCCCCCAATGCTCACCAGCGGCGTAAAAATATCGTACATAAGGCCAGTCTGTTAAGAAAAAAATTCATAACAGATTTATTCCAAAGATTGATGTGCACATGAAAATAAAGAAGCTAATCACTTTTTGAAACAGTGAGTGATATCTCAATAGATTGAACCGTGTTCCAGGAGTGAAAAAAATTGCTGTACAAAAGGCCAGTGCCTTCGGAATTAGGAAAAGAAAATTCAATAATATTTTTGATACCGATATCTACACCACCCCCATCACATCACTGTGCTAAAGAGCTGATCAATCTGGGAATAATGCTGGTTGTAGTTATAATGCTGGTCTCAACAGCTAATCACGAGCAGTTTCATATGAGGTCGGAAAACAAGTTGCGATTATATAAATCTTGCAATTACAATCATCCATGGCGATAGTTCAGGGTCAAGAACCCAATCCCCCTTGGCACTGAAAAAAATTAAAATGCTCGGCCATTCAGGCCCCCTTCTAACAGATGAAGAAATCGAAAATGTGTTGGCTGACCTTTCGGACATACCCGAGTGATGTTAATTATGACAGCTATTAAGAATGCATTCCCTCCACAAGGTTTGCAGTCATAATATCTTTGTAGTCAACTTTAATAATTCATTTATATTAAGTATTTGTTAGTAATAAAGTATCATATAAAAATAATGCATTTTGTCATTTATATTGATTATATTGTTTTATTTTTACAGAAGTGCACCAGAGCGTAATGTGGCATGGCAATTAGGAAGTGTCAATATGTTTTTCTTACACATTGAAGAGATCGACCCCTGTGGCATTCAAGGACAAATGGTCAGTTGGCCTACAGACTCTCCCCCACAGAGGAAGGAATATTTCGCAACCTGCTTTCCAGCAGAGAAACGTTTTATTTATATTCTGTTATCCCGAAAGGAGATATATTTAGAGATTCCTGGAGCATAAATTTGGTCTCAAACTCTCACCCCAAGAGGAAGTATATTTTGCAATCACCCGAATAGAGTCCGGTACCTACACCAGTACAGTTTTTAAACAAATATACTTCCAGCCGAATCTTAATTAATCTCCTGGGGTGGAAGGCACGTGAAGGTGGAATCTTTCCACTAATCTATAATCCACGCCAAGTCGGGTTTAAATGTGTTACATATTGCCAAAGGTGGGTCTCGTTATTGACAGGTGTAATGTTTTTCTGCAGTGTATATATAAAGCTGTGTATTCTGAAACCTGTTCTCAAACCTGCAAACCTGCACTACAGAAGTCATTTTATATCAGTTATTAGCAGACTCATAACTAATCATAGGGATGACGATTCTCCCAGACAAGACTAGGGAATACATCTCCTGCATGAAATAATGCCCCAACACTTTTCGTTATAAACACCTAAGTCACCTTCTAGAAAAAAAACCCCAGCACTCACTCCCCATGTTTTGCAGCATTGGGAAAGTGTTAAATCGAGGCCAACTGAAGAGAATCACCATAAATCTTTGAAGCGGCGCTATTCAGACCATAAAAGCGGCCGCTATCGTGAAAATTTTGACTTGATAGTAAAAAAAATAAAAAAAAATTTTTAAATCCATAAAGAAAATAACAAAAAGGAGTTATTCTGATCTAAAACCCATTTAAAAGAAAAAAAAAAAAAACAACATTTTCTGTATGCAAATTAAATATTAGAAAACAAACTTATAAATAGAAATTATACCATGGCCAGAGTGAAAAATTATTCTTCATACAATTTATGTGTAGTTGTCACGTACATTTTTTTACAACATTATTTTATCATAGCTAAATGTAACTTGAAAAAATGATTGAAACTTTACAAAATATTCTTGGGACTCTGGCCGAGTGGCCAAATGGCGCTCAGCTAAAGGGTTCAAGTTCAGTTCTGATATCTATAGATGTTCTAGTGGTAACATTCCTTCTTTAAAAGATTTTCTTTAACAGGATCACTTTTAAATTTTTGATATGCTTATAAATCATGAAAATACTGCAATCCTTCAGGAGAAGACGGTTACGTATTTCCCATCTGATTTAAAAAAACGTAACGCAAAATTTTGATTTAATTTATAATTCAATTTTTAAATTTTTTTTCTTTTCTTTTTTAAATTTTTTAGGATTGTCATTAATTTAATTATATTTATAAATACATTCTCTCACATGCAATTTTCATCTCAACTCTCATTTATTCACCTGTTTCATATCCATTTGGAGTCCTCATGAGGCTAAATTGCTCGAAAAGAATAGTCAACCAAACGGTTAATAAAGGAAAAACCTTAAATGAATGTGATTTTTCATATTGTAAAATCACGAAAGAGAAATTTTTAAGCTAATAATATAAGAGATTAACTAACATAAATTTAAAGGAAATTAATTTTGTTAAAAATTATTCAGTTGATAGATTTATGTATAGTTAAAAAAAAAAAAATCTGGACATGAGAGGATGAATAGTATTTTATTATATCTAATGGAAAAGATAAAAGGGAAAACAATTCTCTTACTGAAACTAATCTTGCTTAAAATAATAGAAGATTTTATTTAAAACAAAAATTAATCTTTTTGAACTTGTTGCATGGTTCAATTTTTTTTCTAAGCCTATCGCATTTTTAAAGTAAAGTATTCATTTTAAATAAAGATAAATTCATCCCATTTTCTATATTGAGCTTCAAAATTTTCAAAAAAAAATATGTTCTATTAAATATTTATATTTTATTCTGACACATTTTGAAATAGTTTTTTTAATACATCTTTTAAAAGAATTTATTCACAAATATATTCAGATAGAAAAAATTTTCTTTTAAATGGCTCATTTTTTTTTCCTTTAAATTTAAAAAAAAAAAAAGAAGCAAATAAAATTCTATACGAAACCTAATCGTAGAATGCTAATGCACTTGAATCTTGAGAAGCAGTGTTTCTGAAATGTAGACTGGAATCATTTCGATCGGCTGTGCATTTTATCTGCCATACATGTATGGATTGAACTGCAGAGAAATGGGTTATTCGATTATCTTATGCTAATGCATAATAAACGGAATAATGTTCTGAAAGTTATTTTCATTGGGTATGAAAGCGGTGTAAGTCCGATGTTTTTTACATGAGCTAAGAAAAACATGTTCCACTCAAAGCTCCACTTGATATTTATAGTCCGAAAACATGTTTTAATAAGGTATGCCCGACTCATAGCTCAGTGGCAAAGTGCGCCGTTGGTGAACATAAGGACCGAGGTTCCATCCTCTGGCGACTTTGTTGTAGACACTGTTTCAAAAGATGACTAAACTCGATGGCGTTTGGGATGTTCAGTATTTTACCTCGTGAGTCGAACTACCCTGTGGGAGATTTCTGGGTTCTCACCAATATTATACAAATGCGGAGTAGTTCCTCTAAAAGTCCTCACGGAATAATCTGCCCTTCTTCTTCAGCCACACGGAGTCAAATCAGACTTTTTACCTACGGGTGATCATCAGAAGCTGCCCCCCTTTCCCTCCTTCCATGAAATTCAGCTTGGTTTTCGCTCTACGGTCCTTTTGTGAACACGAGGGCTAAAACGACCAGAACCTACAATTTAATGTAGATTCCGAACTACTCACAAACATCCATGCCACCGCCAGGATTCGAACCTGAAGCTTTTAGCAAAAAAAAAAAAAAAAGCCAGAGCTCTAGCCAAGTGGCTATCAGGCCGCTAAGGCACAGGATGGAGAACACCCAGCTTTATTGGCCCACGCACAAACACCACACATGAGCTATTAAGAGACATACATTATTTAACACATTTAACGACAGATAATTACAGATTGGTGGAAGAATTTCACTTTTAAGCTGGCTCCCCTAAAATTCCCAATTGGGTTCCGAACCACTCACAAACATCCATGACAACACCAGGATTCGAACCTGGAGCCTGGTACCAAACGGCAGAGCGCTAGGCAATTGGCCATTGCACATGGTCACTAGGTACCAGACATAAATACGATAACATTAATTAAATGGAGAACATTAAAGAAAAAGATAATAAATTATTAAAAAAAAAATAGAGAATAGAGAAATTAATATTTTTTACTGAGATAAAGAAAATAGACAAAATAAACAATGCAAAAATGTGAAGTGTAAAAATTTATAATGCAAAAAAGAAAAAAATACTCTATAAAAGAATTACGTATAGAAGGAAATATAATCTACAATTAAATTCACCACTAGAATGTATATGAGATTAAATCGAAAGTTCTTTTTTTCTTTTATGATGTACTAAAATATGCTTGCAAAAAGAAAAAAATTCTGTATAAAAAATCACAAGTAAACCAAAAGTTCTCTAAAAGTTCTATTTTTTTTAGTTTATCTTTAGTTAAAAAAAGTGACTGGAATAATTTTCTCATCCAAAACGACATTTTTCTGATGAATATTAATCTTTTTTATGAATATTTAATGAAATTTTCTTTTCGTAAGACAGGAATATAAAGTACTTCGGAGAAACGCGAATAATAAACGTCTCATATTTTCTGCAAAAATATTTGCAATTCAATGCATTAATATTTCTCGGAAAATTGCAATGTATATTCATTAGCAATAGTCTTTAATATTCCCTTTATATTAATCATAAACTATAACTATTAGAATAAAAAATATTTTTGTCAGAAAAAGATTGATCTAAGTAAATTAAAATTTTAATAAATGGTATTAAATGTGCATTTTTAAAATATATTAAATACAATGGTTTCTCACTTATATGATTGAATTATGGAGTGTCAAATAGACTAAATATATATGTATATATAATTTACCCCAGCAAATGGAAATTATGTAAAAATGCAGCTTATCCAAGATGGATAATAGGAGCTTCTACCTGCTGTAACATCTTAGCCTATATTAGCTTCATAGCTATTCTTCATAACGGCTTCAAGAAGAGCTTACTATATAAAGCTTCAATATATATATATATATATATATATATATACAAATAATGAACTCTGGGTTATTATAACTTATTATTTACAAAAAATGAAAATTAAAGATTTAAATTTGATTCACAAATGCATGATTAAATCACAAGTACAGTTAGTACGTGGTCTACGGCAGACCCTTAATTATCGCACGGCGTGATACACGAAACCACAAAGGGTTCACTTTGAGAAAAAAAACAACAACTATTCTGTCAAGAAAAAAAAAAAAAAACAACACTTTTGAAAAGTTCGGCATATTCAGTCACTTCAGAGGAAAAAGGAAACACCGCCTTTCTAAGACAATCCTTCAAGAGGGAGGGGGGTAATCTTCCCTCACATTTATTGAATAGACATTTCTCAGCTCGTGGTCTATCACCCATCATGATGGACAACTATACTATACTATAGTTCATGTTCAATTTGTAGTTGTTTCGACCTGTGAAGGTCACACAGACATTCGTTAATTTGCTGAGTCTCATTATACATGATACCGAATATCTGCTATCAGATTTGAGTGGCAGGTTGTTCTCATTAATACACAACACTAATTGCATGTAATATAATTATCCACAACACAGCTTGTCTGCTATCAGATTTGAGTGATGAATTGTTATTATGCACTTGTTAAAAATATAGATTTCTCGAATGAAATACCGAAATTCTTCCCATGAGAAAAAAATGGTACACTCTGCTCATATTTCGTTAGCATACTATAAACAACATGTATAAAGGTGGCATCTGGTATTCGAATTCACCCCTCTCTAGCGTAATGGATAGACTATTCGACTTATGGATTTAATACGCCTATTAATGGCTTAAGTGTGAAAAGATTTCGAGTAGAATAACTTGTCTGGTTTCTAATCAAGCTTATTTAGTTTTCGGAAGCATAATCCCACACAATCTAAAATTATTTTTAACAAAATTTAGAAATCTGCATTAAACGTTTAATACAATATACGTAGAATTTTTCTTAGTCAATGCATTTTTGTTCCGAAACGTAAATGAAAGCTACTGTAAATTTAAACATAAATTAACACATAAAATCGGTGAGCACATGAATAATGATAATAAAAAGGAAGAAGTAGTATCTGCCCCAGGTTAAAAAATGGAAGAAGAAATTGTTGTTGAAGATCGAAGATGGTTCGTGTTAAAAAATAATGTTGCTGTCAAGAAAGCAGGTTTCTCTAAAAAGTAATATAAGTGCTCGTAGAAACTTAATGGTGGGATTGCATGCGTCAGAAAATATCTGGAGAAAAAAATCTGCTGCAATTGTTAAGTTTTAGAACTGAGTTAAAAATCCACATGCCTCACCACCTGAGGCGTTCTTTCGAGGGAACAGATGCTTTTGTTTACTGCGACACCTTACGAAGTGAACAAAAAAGAACACACTATTTTGACGTGAAAGCCAAAATATCACGAAGGATCTGACAAGAAAATATTTATCTCTTTTCTATTTTCCTGACGTTTATTTATTATTTTTTTACCTAGAATTTTATAAATAATTCCATATTCCATTATAAAAGAGTAATGAATGAACATTTTAAGTTCAGAATTTGATAATTACATTGATTTTAAATAAAATAAATTTACCAATTCATAAATATTTCATAAATAAAAAAAAAATCTACCAATTTCAAAAATTTTTATATGCGAAAAATTGGAATTGTGTGACTGACTTGATTATGAAATTTGTAACAGAAATGCTGATATATTTCTAAATTAAAAAAGTCATTGGCGATCAGAATTTTTCTGCATATTGGAACACAATTGTAGATTCGCCTATTAATTCACCTAGTAAATTACTGATATTTGCCTATTAATTCACCATTAAATTATTGTTATTCACCTATTACTATTTGATTCGTTGATATAATTATTTTTTTCGCTGATATAATTATTTTTGCTTATTAAAAAGAACAAAACGCTCCTTTAGTATATCTGGTTCAGAACTACCGCAGATCAACAGCAACGCCCTCTTTATACTGACTGAACTTCCCAGTAGTACCCAAGAATTGACCTTGTGAGGTTGAATGTCCCACCTTTCTTTTATTGTGCAGTTCACTTGATGTTTGTCCGTATATAACTTAAAATACAATGAATGAGTTACATAACATGAGCGCATCATAATTAAATTATTGTGCCCGATTCAAAGTATTAAAAAATTTGACAAATATTTTACTCTTTACTCAACATGAACAAATTAACTGCTATAACCTTGGAAAAAGTTTGATAATAATTTTAATAAAAATTTAATTTCGATATTACTTTAGATTTGCTTACGAATAAAAATAGTTTTAGGAATAGATCATTAGTCATAACATCATTCTTTGGAGAACTAGATTTAATGAAAACCACTGAAATTGGCGAACAGGAATAAGTGTTTGCTATTAAATTGTTATTCATAAAATTTTACAATACTGATGTCCGTAAGTTAGACCTGGTGTTAGCAAGCTGTAAAAAAAGTAAACCTATCCTATTTGTCATAAACATGAAGATGAAATATTTAACTATTCATTATTTTTTAGATGAAATAAATAATTCTATGGAATTCAAAAAAATATGAATAGAAAAGATCATACATTTAAAAACAAATCTCTAGTGCATAGCGGGCTCTAAAAACAGTTGACGCTAGCGATAACTCCACAAGATGAGTAGTATCGAAATAGCGCCAGACGTAAAAAGTATCAGTCCGGAAAAATTTCTGTGTACATAAAAAGGAGAATTACTACCGTGAATTTAAAAAATAATAAATAAATAAAATGCCTGGCGCCGTCTGGTGGTCTAAAATTAATAATTAGGTTTTAATTTAATGATGAAATGAAAAATAAGCAACAACATTTTTTTCTAATTTTCTCTTCAGACATATGTAATTTTCTCTCATTTTAAAAATCAAAAGAATAAAATGAACCATACAGTTTTCAAATTTAAAAAATGCAACTTTATGTTAAAAACTGAAGATTTTAACATAAAAATTGTCTTTTAAATTCAGTTGTTTATAAATTATAACAAAATTATTAATTTATCACCTATTAATCTTAGAGAGCTCAGAATATTCATCTTTAGAAAAAGATTCGCTCAGTGAAATAGGACATACTACTGTACAAAAAACTAAGACCAATTATTTTTTTTAAAATTCATTATTTTCTTTTTCCAAATTTATTTTATCGCCTTCAAAGTAATCCCTTCGGACACAATGTACTTATTAACATTACCACTTTGTAAACATTTCTTTCCGATATAGGAATGCCTCACCGAATACCTTCTGCAACAGTCTATGCGAACTTTTTCCGCAAGCAAAATTAAATGCAAGCTTTGCTCAATTAATTCAGACATTTCAAAATCATCACTTTTAGCGTCTCACAAAGCCAAGCGTAACTCAAACACAAATGAATATTTTGACGTAAACTTTCACACAGATGTCAAGGAGAGTGCCAGCTACTTAAAAAAGAAAAAAATTGAAATTCCATAAGTCCCGTGAATTTTAAATTGAAAATGGGTCTTACTTTTGGACACAGTGGTAAGAATTAAAAAAATAATGAATGCATTATTTAAAAAAATGAAATTAAAGGACTGTGTTTATTATATAAAATAAAAATACTTACTTACTTTCCACTGAAACATACTAAAATAATGGCATTGATAGGATAAATTTCCACTTACCCGAATCTGAAAGAAAAAAAAAAAAATGCAAACATTAGAATAAAATGAATACATACAAATCAGACAATGAAATAGATCTATTACATAGTTTTATTATACTTAAATGGATAAATTATAATAATGAATACAAAAAATTGCATAAAAAAGAAATAAGAAGTATTATTTCAATGATCTTAAACCTTTCATATTTTTCAATCTAGAATTCAAGAATTAATATATTAAGGGTAATTTACGTTTACATTAAATGAAAAAAATAAATAAATAATTAAAAAATTAAAAAAAGTACTTCAATTGAAAGATTATTTACCTTGGCTTGTTTAATACTGTAATTATAATCATTAGGAAGAATTTTTAAATTTAGCTATTCAATTTATGCATATATATTTTTAAATAAAAGTACCTAATTAAAAGTAATTATTTTAAATTTTTTTAAAAACCACCAATCAATTATTTTCAACTCGACGAAAGATTAATTAATTATAATGATTTAATTAGGAATAAGCTTTCAGAAAATATCTATTTATATATTGTTAATGATGTGAGATAATTTAGAAAATTTTTTATTTTATTTTTAATTAATTAGTAATCATTACTTGGATTAAAATAATGTTTGTTTAATTTATAATTAATAATAAAGAATTATAAATTTAATTATTACATTTTACTTTTTTAAATATAAATACCTTATTAAAAATAGAATATCATGTGTGTTTAATATTTAATTTATACCATCAGATATTTAAAATTAAATTTGTGGAAGTTTCGCTGCAATTATAAGCTCATTATAATGTAATTACACGCTTTAGTAAATGCTAACTCCCCTCCCTCAAAAAAAAAAAAATTAAAAAAAAGAGTTTCAAACGGGGAAGGGGGGGTGAGGAGGAGAATTATCTGAACTATAATCTGTAACAAATTTAATTGATTAAAAAAAAAACAAAACCTTATAACAGTAACTTCAATTAATTAAGATTAGTTATATAATAAAATTTACAACAATAACTTCAATTACGCAATAAAAAGGGTTCATTCGTATTATCAAAAGATATATTGTTTTCACCCGAAACCGTGTTTAGATGCGAATGAGATTAGTTACTAAATTATGTTTTTGTTCAAAAATCGATTAAAAGTTAATTTAAATGGAAATAATAATATAAGGTTATGCATGTTTTTCAATCGGAACTCTAGCGATAGCCGTAAACGAGATGCAGTATAAAATTGAAATTGGATTATCTGTTTTTTAATTACTTTAATAAATATTACACGAATATTTTTGCATTATTATTTAAAAAAAGGAAAGATCCAATTACGGTGGAGTCCGTTTCAATATTTGTAGTTTTAATTACTTGCATATTTTTTGGTACTCTTTTTTTAATAACTTCTTCTATTTTAATTGAAATGAATAAAAATACCTAAATTTACACACCAATTTATAATTTTTTTTATTGCTTAAAAACATTAAACGACTGAAGTATTTTAAGTTAATACAAAAAGTTTATAGGCATTAAATCAATTTCATTAATTAACTTTATAGCACAAAATATTCTTTTATATGTGTAAAAACAGTAGGCTTCATAGAATTGAAATTGAAATTGAAATTTCTTTTTACTTAAAAATAAAAAATTCTTTTTAAATTCTTACAGGATCTGTGTTTTCTTTCTCTGGGCTTCATTTTGCATGTTTTACAAACAAATATGTAAAAATCTTTTTGTATAAAGTCTTTTAATATATACTATATATATATATTAAATTTCGAATGTATGTGTTTGTGTGTGGGGGCAAGACTTTCGACTTCAGACGACTCTGTACTATATTTTATTCTATAAAAAACAATATGTATTCAATCTTTATTTAAATATTTTGACTAAAAAAATAATGGACTTCTTCATAAATATATTTTATCTTTACTTATTTTTAAATTAAATAATCAAGGTCTTTTGATATTTTAAAATATATTATTGCTACTTTTTAAAGTTTTTATTGTTTCTGTTCTAAAAAAGAAATCTGGTGTTTCATTATTTTCATTTTAATGTTAGAAATATAAAACTTGTTTAGTAAAAACAATGTTTTACATAATTCAAAATTCACATCCTAAAATTGAATAAATCACCAAATGAATCAAATAAATGAATAATCAAATTGAATAAATCAAATTATCTTTAAGTAAACGTAAAAAATAATTGTACAGTAAATTCTATCAATAAAATTATTCTTAAAAATTTGTTAACTGAACGAAAGAATTTTCAGAAATTTTAAGAAATGAATATAAATATTAAATTTATTTGAGTAAAAATATTGAGTTATAAATTTATTATTTATTTAATATTTAAATAAATAATAAATTTATTTGAAACACTAACAAGTGAAAGTCTCCTTTCCAAGTAAAAAGGTTTCAATATATCTTTTAAATGTAATTACATAAAATTCAAATTTGTAACTATTTCGATTTTAAATAGTACATGTTTGCATTCACATAAAAGCTTTCACAAACGCAAATCTTCCTTTGAAATAAATTATTCTTGTATGAATAAGTTCTTTTTATATCTAATAATAGAGTTTTAAAAATTGCTATGGTGCGCTATTTACGTTTTCAACGTAAACACTGTCTTTTTTATTACTTTTTATACAGAAAGAAAATATAAAATTTTTTTAGACATCTCGATTTAAAGTATTTTTTGAAAACGTATATTTGCATTCATATAAAAACATTCGTAGAATTAAATCTTCTTTTGAAATAAATTATTCGTGTATGGATAATTTAATTTGTACATATTTTTGTAACCGAATTATGTTCAGAGCTGAAATTTAAAAAAAATTGCTTTATTTAAATTATTTTTAAATTTATTGTTAGATTAGGATATAAAATATGGACAAACATTAAGATTAAAATATATTCGTCAGCATTCTTTGTATAACATTGTCAAATATTGACAGAAATTTTTTATTTTATTTTATGTAAATACTCCTTAATAAAGTATTGTAAAATATATCCGATTGACTTGCGTAAATGTAAAGATATATCCATTATGCTTACGAAGGATTCTATTCTGAAGTATAGCGGAATTATAGACAATCGAGCCATTCAGAGAAAAATTATAAAAAATGCTTTAAATAAAAATGTAAATAACTGATCTCTAAATTAATACATTTAAAACCTTTTAATTCAATACATGTATAGTTAAAATTTCTTTAAATCCTTAAATTAAAATAACGATTATGAATTTTATCAAAAAAAAAAAAAAATGTGGCAAGTTTTGAACCCATGAACTAAATATTCTAATAACTTATGATTAAATCGCTTATGTCAACTTAAATCGCTTAACGACTTAAGAAACAAACTCGAAATTGTTTTTGAAAACTAAAAAGTCTGATTTTGAAAAATAAAGTAAAACAAAAAAAAATTGTAATGTGCAGGTTGGCAAATTAGATGTAACTGGGTGTGGTTGGGTTGAGACACAAGTTTGAAGACTCACAGTTCTATTGATACGCGAATAAACACCGCATGCATACAATTAGAGACATACAATATTTAACGCACAAAGACACATGATTATAGATTCGTAGATGGATTCCAATTTCTAAGCCGAAAATCTGATATTCAGCTACGCGCTGGATGCGCGAAAGATACTTCCTCTCCGGGTGAGAGCTTGTAGGCCAATTAATGCCCAGAGTTGTGCTAAACATATTTCCTCTCGAGATGAGAGACTGTAAACTAAACATTTCTTAGCGGCAGGGCGTGGTGCGCTGTACTTCCTCTTCAGTTCGAGGCCGACTGACCATTTCTGAACGCCAAAGGGAGGCGCTCTTGCCATTGTGTAGGAGGAAGCATAGTTACCATCTCTAACATCATATAAATATTAATCATTAGATAGTTATTGCTTACTGTTGCACATCTGAAATAATGCGCTAGTGAATGTCCATTTTAAATACGCTTTTTATTGGTGTGATTTATATTTTAAATTAATTATTTTAATTTTTAAATTTGAGGGAGCGCGAAATATATTTCCGTTCGGATGAGAGTCAGTAGGTAAACTAATACGCAGGTTTGCGTTAAATACATTTTCTGGTCGGGGTGAGAGACTGTAAACTAAATATTTCTCAACAGAAGCGTAGGGTTCCACTATACTTCTTGAGTTACAGTCTCGAGGCCGACTGACCCTTTCTCCTGAACGCCAAGGGGGGGGCTCCAGTGTTGGAGGAAGCACGGACTTACAATTGTAAGTTTTGAATACATGACTTAAATATTCTAACACCTCGTGATTAAATGACTTGACTTTAGACACAAACTCGAAAATGTTTCCGAAAACTACAGGTCTGATCTTTAAAATAAAAATAAATTTTTTTTCTCCACGATGTTTATCGAAAGCGACCAATTACGTTAAACAAAAATCAGAGAAACATTTTTTTTTTCACAATGGCGTCCAAAACCAATTTTAATTAAAAAAAAAAATTTTTGAAAATTTTATTAATTTTTCACATAACTCTCTTTCGACACAAAATATTCAACATTTTTTAGTTGTATTTTTTAAATATAAAGCTTGGTTTTCCAGTTTTTTTTTTTTTTGCTAGAATTCCACTAAATATTGCAAGAGTGCTTATCAAATTTCTTATTACAAATTATAAGGAGAACTTCGAAAATAATCATTTTAAAAATCACGAAAGATTTTTTAAAACAAAATTTTTTTTTTTTTGAATAAAGCATTAAAACTTCTTCACAAATATAGGTCCATATTTTTACCTAAAAGAATCTTGCTTTAATATTTGAAATAATTAATACGAAAAGAATTTTTTTAACTAATATAACATTTTAATGATTTTCAAACTTTTGCTTCAAAAGATAAAATTTGGAATTTTAATTATTTGGGGCATTTACTATAAAAAAGATAAAAAAAAAAGAGATAAATTGAAGACATGCTAAAAATCCATCCAATCCAAAAACTACTTACAGATAAATCTTAATTATTAACCTGCGTATATATTTTTGTACAGCATACTTCAAAGAGTTTTAAGATGTTGATGAAATAGAATAGTTGTGGAAGAAATTTGTGGTATTCAATTCATTAAAAGGAACCTTTTTTTTTTTTTTTTATCAAGAAAGATATTTTTAGCGTTTTTAGATTATTTGAGCGAATATACGTTCTTTTGGTAAAAAAAAAATGGGCATAAGCTTGCCATTAGTGTAGTTGGAAATTTAAAAGTTAGCCATTAAAGATATTGAGGGGAAAATATGAAAGTAAAATAAAAATGATAAATATCTATGTATTTTTATCATTTCTTTGTACATTTTTTATTTCCACTATAAAGTTAATTATTAATAAAAATAAAAATAAATTATTAATAATTACTAATATTAATAATAATTAGTAATAAAATTATAAATTAATTTTATTACTTATTATTAAATAAAACATGTTTATAAATAGCATTGATATGAAATCATTTTATAAATTTTGCTTTTTAAAAATAAATATTCAAGCATTAATTTTCTTTGGGGGAAAAATATTACAAAATTGCTGAAGTCTAAAAAACAATTTTTTGAATCCTATAAAATTAGCTAATTTTAAAATCAATGAAATTAAAACTTTCAATTTTAGAAGTAAATAAATAGAATAAAATTTAGTGCACTACAACCAAATGAAGAAGAATTGATAGTAAAAGATTATTTGAATTTTATAAAAGTTAAAATCTAATATTAATTTGATGAAGCATTTGATTTGACTCCAAAACAACAATCAAATGTTTTATTAATGAGACATATTTCGTTGGAACATTTTTAATTTTTAAGTTTCGTAAATTAATTTGGAAAAAAAGGGTTATAATTTATAGTCATCATCATCATTGGCGCAACAGCCCCATCGTGGGCCAAGGCCGTCTGCCAACTGGCAGATTTTGAGTCCAGAGATGTTTTCCTTTTACGCGGTAGGGTTGTCAACCCTATTCCCAACGCTCTACAGCTATATAAGATCGAGAACTACAGCTTAAAGGGGATTCCGATCCACTACAAACATCCAAGGCACTTCAGGGATTGTAACCTTAAACCTGTGGCATCCAGCGCCAGAGCGCTTATCATTCGGGCCATCAGGCTCCTAATTTATAGTTATTTCCTTAAAAATTTTTATGTATTTGAAAGTAATTCATTCAAGTTAAAATTGATTAAGAATGTAAAATATTTTCTGTTTAACAATTGAAAAGTCCGCCATAGTTTGAGAAAAAAAGCAAAACGGGGCTTATTCCTAATTCACAATTAGAACAAAATGGAATGACACTGGTGCCTGATTGCTAACTACGAAAGAGAAATCGACCCATTGAGACATTTTTTTTTCTTTTTAGTTCATTCATTAGTAGCTTTTAAAGTGTTACTAGTTTTTCTTTTCTCTTAGATGTCTTTGAATTCGGCCTCTGAGAGGCCTTAGAAATGCTATCTATTGGACTTACTAAAGGATTTATTCATGTGGGATATAAAACTTTAAAAATGTTCTCTTTCTTTATGCAATTCCTTTTGTATCGTTAGCAATAGATTCCTTAATGCAAAATACGGTATAAAAAGTGTACGATGTATTTTCTTCAACTCATTTGATCATTAGCATTTATGCAGGACAATTCAACGGTCATGGGTGGCCTGATGTCCATTTGCCTATCCATATGACCTTTCGTACCACAGGCTTTAGGTTCGAATCCTGGCGGTGGCATGGATGTTTGGGAGTGGTTCGGAATCCCCGTTAAACTGTAGGTGCCGGTCTAATTATCCAAAGTGTGCACAAAATGACCGTACAGATATAGACGGAAGTGACTCGTTGAGGAGCGAACGCTCTTTCAAATGAATTTCTCCCCGCCGGGCGCACTATCCATATTGATACTCGTCACGTGACGAGTTTCAAGTGTCCTGGCTGGCAATCCCAATGCGCACTCGTTTTCATTTACGAGACTCCAGTTGACGCAATTGAGGACCTCGTTCCTCGACTATCCATTGCGGCTGTAAGCGTTCGCGAAGTACCTGGCATCTGTTCGCCAGCCACTCCTTCGACGCTACCAAGCATGCAGGTGGACTGAAAAGTTCGTAGGCTGACACATAGATGGCACAACTAGTCTTAAATCCATATAATTTTTAGTTAGCCCTAATCTTCAAAAGACACGTGCATAAATTTGACAGCTGTTGCACTATTAGTAAATTATAAAAAATAATAATAATTTATAAAAACCAAATTCGTGACAGCTCAGAGGCAGCCAGCTTGCAGGAAAGTCGGCATTCGAATCAGGCGGCGCCAGTTGCAGTGGCTAGCTTCAGGAAAGAGGAGACTCAATGGTGATTGTCACAATGGCAATACAGAGACAGATAATCTTTATGCCATAACAAGGGTTGCACCGCTGTTACTCATTTAGCACTACCCAGGGTGTATTGTAGTTTGAAGACATGCTATGGACGCGAGTAACACTATCCCCACAACGTTCTGCGATCCTATTAGACCGGGACATATGGTTTAAAGTGGATTCCGAACCACTACAAATACCCATGGCACCGCTGGGACTCGAACTCGAAACCTGTGACACAGGAGCTAGCCATTCGGCCATTTTGTCACAATGTGTGTAAAGCATTTTGTGTCAGGTTGTTTGTTGGTAATTCTCAGATTTTTCTCACACAATTCGCAAAAACTGTCAGTTACCCCTAAAAGTCCTCCTGAAAGACAAGCTACTTTATTCATCGCTTGTAGGTGGGCTACTTTTGAATGTTCCAAAGTTGAACACGAGGTTCACTGATGTACAACAAAAATTATGAATAACACTTAGCAATTAAATATTTGGTATATAAAAATACTGAAAAAAATTTGCAAAATATTTTCACCTTTATTGAGTGTCTAATTAAATACAGTTGATAAATCGGTTTCAAGTCTTATAATAGATTTCATTTATTTTTAACGATATTAAATATGCCAAAGATATGTAAAATACCTCTGAGTACACTATGCCTTTATTTTAATATTTTAAGGTTATCTTTTTACTAGGTATTCGTAAAAGGTATTAAATAATATTGAAGTAATTTATTTGAAAAAAGGGAAACTGTTATATTAAAAGGGTTCAATCAGCTGTGAATCATCATTAGGCAAAACTTAACATATAATGAAAAAAAAACAATAGAATACAAATAATGCTACATGAACTTGAAATAGTAAATTCTAATTAAATATCCAATTATTTGAACAATAATCTTTTATTTGTAAGAACGAATTTTAATTAGTATTTGAGGAAAAATTATCAATTTATTGCTAACTATAAATTATTATTCTTTTATACAAAATCAATCCATAACAGTCTTTTGAAACGCAGAAACAATACTAATACGAGGCTAACTATTATTCGTAAATTAAAAGAAACCATTCTTTAATGAATTAGAATAATTAAAAATGTAACCACTGTGGTTTTTAAAAGTACCTTATTAATTATCAAACTACTCTTGTATTTAAAAACTTGTATTGAAATATTGCAATATTTAAAAGAATATAAAAGAAAATTACGAAATATCAATTAAAAATTATGTAGTTAATAATTGGATGTAAAAAAGAATTTTCATAGTTAAATTGTTTAAGTATGCTTAATGACATAATTAGAGAACATGGTAATAAATTGAAAACACTTCAAACACAAAAGTACCGAATAAATTTAATTACAATTAAAATTTATTACAATTATAAGTCATCAAAATAAAAATGTATTCATCCATTAAACCGAAAAATGTATTTAATTCGCGTTTTGACAGAAGCCCAATCAATAACAACTTTTACTTGATTAAAATAATAAATTGGATTGTTAGTAATGAAATGAATAGGAGCAATAGAGCATGAACATCTTAATTATCACACTGTTTTATGCAATGTTTTCATCATCTCATTTGGTTTTTATTTTCGTCTGGGTTTCTTGGTTTTCCATTCCAATGGTTTTGGTGTGCAAAACATTGATTGGTAGAAGCAATTATTTAGAATTATGCAATTTGTATAGTTTTTACATTAGAAAGACATTAACTTAGGCAATAATTTTTACATTAAATGATCTCATTTAGATTTGATACACATGACTTCTTAAGGGCCTTAATTTTCGTTTCTCGACTTTCCAATCCAATGGTAATGAAATACTAAACATAGACTGGAGGAGACAATTATTTTGAAACTTGTATAATTTATTTAAGGCAATTTTATAAAGCACATTACAAGATTTTTTAATAAATTACATACCACCACCATACCACCAATTGCGAAACCACATACCTTTAAAACTAGCTTCTAAACCAGAGGTGGCCAACCCGCGGCCCGCCTTGAATATTTTTCCGGCCCGTGAAATTTATCACACTTTTACAAAATATATTTATTTTATAATGGCTAGAGTAATGAAAACCAATGTGTTTGCACATTATGTGTGCATTCTTATATTCAAATGTTAACTGTCGAAATGATGAGAAAAATTAACTTTGATTTTAAAATAATATTCTTGCGAATATCTGTCATATATCCACAAGAATATTATTTTAAAATCAAAGTTAATTTTTTCTGTTTCCTTTATGAGTTCACAGAATAATTAAATTATACTCTGCTAACTCATGATCCGCGGGCATCTTTTAACATCTAATATAACAGGTTTGATATTTCACTTTAAGTGACCTCAAAGACGCAGTGACCCTCCCTAGATACGTACAGTTGATTGTTGATAGCAGAGCAAACCAGACCCTTAGTTAGTTGTAAAATAGATATTTTTTAATGATTTCGTTTATATGTATACATTTTTTATATTTCCTTTTTTTTAGTGTTCTATATTTCTTTACGATGTGCTTTTAGTATCATTATTATTATATCATCTATGTTTACATGTAAGAATAATGGGAAACACGATAATAATAACTCATTTTGTTTCAATTTTTCACTCCAAAAATAATGTCTATAGTGAGTTTCAATCTAATATGGCAATATGTAATTTTAGAAGTGGCCCGCGGAGTTAGGGAGGCATTTCCAACGTGACCCCAAGATCATTTGGGTAGGCCACCCCTGGTTTAAACATTTATCCCACATTAATACTAGAAGATCCTTCTAACATATATTACCGATTAAAGCGGAGAATAAATGTAGCGATGTAGCTTTCCCCGCGAAAGTTTGTCTGGCTATTGAGACATCCCTTCACAACCAGCGCTGACACGTGATTGGCTTTTTGGCGATGACGACATCACGAATAAGCGCGTGACAGGCAGCGAATGTGTCTGCTTCGTTCTTCTTATCAGTGTCTTTTAAGAGACTCCAGATTCAAAATCGAAAATTTTCAATTTGTAACACAAAAGTAGAAATTGCAATTTTTTATATTATCATGATAAATTAGTATCCTGAAATAAATGTCACGAAATGAAGAATATATTAATAAATTATAATATTGATATTGTTTTTATATTAAAATGATAAGTTAAATGAATGATTGTATCGAAAATTTATATTTTAAATACTTATCATTTTAGAATATTCGCACACAAAAAATTGTAATCTTTTTTTTTCTTCCTGAAAATTCAGCTGGCAATCATCTTTATGCCATAATCAAGGGGCTGTTACTCATTTAGCATAACCCAGGGGCCTGTTACCATTAGCATTAAGAATCAGAGTCCCACTACCCTCGCAACGCTCTACGATCCTATTAGACCGGGACCTACGGTTTAAAGGGATTCCGAACCACTAAAAACATCCACTGCACAGCTGGGACTCAAACCCGAAATCTGTGGTACCGAGCGCCAGAGAGCTAGCGACTCGGAAATCGCCCCGCCCCCTCCAGTTGAATAAATGTGTTGATTGAAATTGATTTATTTATGAGCGCATGTGCAGATAAATATCATGAAATGAATATATCAAAAATATAATATTTATACAATTTTTATATTAAAACGATATAAATGAATGATTATATCGAAAAATTTATATTTTAGATGCTTATTATTTTAAAATGGGGCCTGAATGGACGAGTGGGCTAGGGGCTCTGGCGCTGGGTACCACAGGTTTCGGGTTCGAGTCCCGGATGTTTGTAGCGGTTCCGGAATCCACTTTAAACTGTAGGTCCCAGTCTACCATGTCTGTAGAGCATTGGGCGTAGGGCTGACAACCCTTGTCCGTAAAAAGAAGACATCTCATGTTTCGAAATCTCCTGTTTCGGCAGAAGGCCTTGGCCCACCCTGGGGCTGTTGCGCCAATCATGATGATGATTGTTTTAAAATATTCATATAGAAAGGATTATAATGAAGTTCGTACAATCACTTATGTAATAAATGTATAGATTCAAATTAAATTATTCAGATTATTTTTTCAAATATACGAGTCTAAATAAACATGTGTATTGTACTCATACAGTATTTGTACTGTTTATTGTGGATATCTGAAAAGGATAAATAATATGACATTTTGTTATTTCCACAGATATATAATGTGATATTTCTTTATTTCTGTATCGATGCAATTATTACTTGAGGAGAAAAACGTTTCTGCACTTCTTCTTTCCCAGAATGAAGATGCATCAACTACTGTTTCGGTCTCTGATTGTGATCTGGTGGCCTCAAGAAGCGACGTGGCAACCAGACATTTAATGAGACACTTTTGTGTCTCGGAATCAGACAAACGTCGCCCATTAATTACTGCTACCAAGTGATTACCGATCGTCTACGGTCTCTACCATTCGTTCTTCTTAGAATTAAGTTTATTACCAGGTTTGATTATTTCTAACATAAAGAGTATTGCGTGGTTGATACACAGTAGCTTCTTAATTTTTCTAGAATATTCGGAAGTAGCACTTGAGTTTCGAAACTCTTTACGTAAATGTTTTTAAAAAGCAAAATATCCTTTTTTTTTTTTAAGTTTATGGATTTTTATATTGTTTTTTTTTTTCTTGTAGTGTGCAATCAGATTGTAATTGGTTGTAGTTGGGTTGAGATACTTGTAACACTGGTTTGATGGGTGCAGGAATGATATGTACATGTGAATACCCCAAAATGATATACAGGGTGATTAAAATTAAAGTTGCACTTTCAAAATGTTGTAAAAAAAGAACCACTCGTCACAATGAGTTCAAATTTGAACTGAAGATACTTGAAGAAGGGTGAAACGGTACGGCATCAAAAAAAAGCTCCAAAGTGTATTAGACCGTAGAGCGACAAACGAAACCAAAGTGTATTAATAGATTTCTCTGTAAGCGGCATATAGAAAGGAAATTTAGCTGTTAGTGATATTTTGAATCGAAGATGATGACGCATTTGGCATGAGTTGCACATTAAACCAACAGTAGTGTTCAATGTGCTTGATTTTGTCGGTTCTTTGACGGAAAAAAATGATTTCCAGTCATTCAACAGTTGTGATACTGTTAGTGGAAGGCCCATATACCACAACAAGATCATACCAAATTGGAGGGGTAAAATCGGTGGAACTTTTTTTGATGCTGTACCGTTTCCCCCCTTCTTCAAGTATCATCTGCTCAAATTTAAACTGATTGTGACAGTGGTTCTTTTTCTTACAGCATTTTGAATGTGGGACTTTAGTTATAATCATCCTGTATGTATAAGAGGACAGAATTGTCTTCCTTATCAAACAATGTTTTTGGAAGAACTTTTTAGCCTTTGTCGTAGAAGGGAAATATCCAACTGAAGGATTCCAACCAAATTAATGGAAAAATGGAAAAATTGGTCTTAATATTCAGACTAGCGATACTAGATATTCTGCCACTTAATGTACGTATTTTATAAAGGATGCGAGTACAGGGTTTTAAGGATAAGTGTACGATATTTCTGTGTTGAAGAAAATTCGGTAAATTCTAATCAGATAGACTAGATTTTAAAATCCGACACAGTCTGTTGCAATCTCCACTAAATCTACTCGTTTTCAAAAGTGGTTTTGATCAATAGACTGAGGGCAGGCATATAATTAAAAGAAGTTTAATTTCGTTAAATGAAATTCTTTTTGAAATTTTCGTATTCATGATCTATTTGTACATGTATTTCTTATAAACAAAGTTAAAAATATAGAAAAAAATTATAGATAATTCTAGATCTACGTAACAATGGACAAAATAGAGGAGATATCACAGTTTATATAATAAACAAGAAAATTTACATAATTAAAAAAAGATGAAACTCAATATTCATTCGTAAGTAAACCCACTGAAATATATGCAATATAATTAATATAGAAATCACTTCGACACATATTATTAAAATTGCTGAACAATTTTAAATAGCTAACGAAATAAATGTATCTCTGATTAATTCCAATGCCATAAAAGGAAAAACATAAAATAAATATCCAGCCAGTTTTTCAATTAAGTAATTTATTTTTTAAAATTAAACAGCTGAGATTAGTTCAAGATACATCTCAAGTTTATCTCGTTTTTATTTTGCAAAAATGTTGGTGGATTTTATTATCTTTAAGAGATTCCTCAAGAACAGCACCAACTGTACAATTCATTCTTAATTACACACAACAGAGCACTGCAAAGATGATGAATGGGTTAAAAATATGTCATCATGACGATAACAAAGTAAAAAAAAAAAACGATATTTCTCTAGTTTTGACTATCATAAATCACAGCCGAAGTTTCAACTATTTTTTATAGCTTTTAGATAAATATTGGCTGTAAACATCAGCTACAAATATTTATTTTAAAAGATTATACTCGTTTTTTTTCGATAAAAAAATGAAATAAAAAGAGTATTTTATAATTACTATATTTTCTTATAGGTTCCTAAGAAAGTTAGTTAAGTATATATAGTTTGCGCTATTTTTATATCTCCTGACGGATGAATTAGCGATGAATATTCTTAAATAACTTACAACGGTAGCTTGCATCGATTTATTTTACGTGCGTGTTTAAAAACATTAATTGTGTGTTGAACTTGACAAAATACGACAGAAAGTTTATAAACATGCCTAAAGACAGGAAAGTAAAATATTCAACCTTACAAATATCAATAGTCCTAATGCAGTATTTGTATTTTGAACCTGACAAGACAGAAAGTAAGTAAACATGCCTAAAGACAAAAAAGAAAAATATCCAATATTAATACGATCAACAGCCCTGTGCTGTTGACGCAAGTGCATGCGATTTCTTCAAAACTATTTTGGGATCAGCTTTTGATTCAATATCAAGAATGCACGAGTTATTTACACGGACTGTTTTCGTCAGAATTCAGTACAGAAGGATTGGAAAAAGTATAAGTACACATGCTTTTTTAATACATTTCACTGATACGTCAGGCAAAATATAAGGAGGATAGTACAAGCTGAAATTTAACTTCTATTTATTTAATGATTCTGAAACTTGCACAAATATCATAATTTTATTCTATAAAATAATCTGTAGAAGGTAATGTCAGCAAACAATAAAATTTTACAATGTCATGTAGTGATCTTTTGTAAGTAGTTCTAATGCAATGTTTTTTTTTATGCTGATCTGTTATTTTCCTTATCGAATCCAAAATTAAATATTTGTTTCAACAATCTATTAGTGTTTCGTTCCATACAAGTTTTTAGTATGTTATGAGTATTTGTTTCGTCACAATTGTTTTTGCTTTTTATGTGTCTGAAGCTATTTTTTTAGTATTCAATTAAAATTTTATGAAGCCATCCAATAATTCAAATCAAAACTTTTCAAAAAAAAAAAAAAAATGAATGATAAAATAGAAAACCAAAAAAAATTAGTAATATTCTTAAAAGTTTAAAAACATTTTACATCAAACGAAAACGGCACCCAAAATATCTGGATAAATAAACCATTGAAACATTTTTGCTTACTCAGAATTTTGCATTATTATTATCACTTTTTTTTTTTTTTTTTTGTTAAACATCGGTGGATCTTCTGTATCAGTTATGCATGCCAAGAATAGCCTACTGATGATAGATGAGAACTTTTAGGGTTAACAGCATGATGGTGACGTTTTATCGATGACATTATCGATGGTAGACGTTAGGAGCAACGTCCAAACAACAGTACGAGTCTAGTCGAGTCACTCCAAGGATCTCCATCTGACCGAAAAGCAACCCACGTTATATCTGACTGTGAGTGACAGCTGGTCATAAATTGGGTTCCTTTAAAGTGCGGAAAAAAAACCTATTCTTGCTTGAGCAAGGTCGATACACATGATTTACTGGTAGGAGTTCTCTCAAACCGGTTTTAATGAGTTCCCAAATGGGATACGTTCTTCGTTTGGACGGGCCTTTACATACATTGTCAAAATCATCACCGAATCTCTTTGTTTCCATAAGCAGTGACCGTAATACTGTCAGTGGATTTGAACCTGAGCCATCGTGCACACTAGTTATACAAGCAATTTTTTTTTGTAATTTACAGTTTAATATTTATAAGAAGGTATAATATAAGTATATATATATTTTTAGAAATTATAAATATTATATAAATCGCCTTTTTTATAGTGGTATCCTGCTTTTAATGAGATTCTTGAAAAATCGTATTCTACTGTAATGTAATCGTAATTCGTAATAATCGTAATTGTGTAATTAATTGTAATCGTAATAATCGTATTCCACTAAAACGATTAATTTATGTATTGATTTAAAAAAAAACAGAACTTTAATACATCCATCTTATAAGCAACAATGCTGAAAATAAACTATTTTCCTTTAATTCTGTCATCATTCAAATTTATAATTCACAACTTCGAATACTGGGTCCCCCTCACAGAATAATTGAGCAGACAGCAATCTTCCGAGTCCGATGATAATTGCCGTTCATTTATCACCTATGTATTAAGTGAACGGCATCATCTTTCGCTATTCAGTGGAAAAATGCTCAGTGGTAAGCTGATGGCCGAAGGCAGCTCTATTCAGTGGAATGGTTCGGAATATATTCCTAATAGGTGTTATACGTGAATAGTAGGAAGTCATTTAGACAGGTGCTGAATGTCTAGAAGGTAGCTGACTTATTATAGAGCTATTTATGGATAAACTTCAGAGATCTACAGATCTATCTTTGTTCTACAATAAATCACTCCACAAATAAAATCCACTGTGAATTTTATGGACTGCTTTTGGCTATTTTGCTGTGACAGCTGAAAATCAAATTTGGAAAGGAGATTAAAAGAATTGTATACAAGCTTTCTTGAATGGAAATTCTATTTTTGTAAAAAATAGAAATGGGGCATGAATGGCCGAGTGTCTAACGCTCTGGGCGCAGGCCACAGGCAGGGCCGGATTTTCCTATAGGCTTACTAGGCTTCAGCCTAGGGCCTCAAGATCAAGAGGGGCCTACATTCAAATTGTTAGCAAAATTAGAATGACACTTTTCTAGAAACAGTAAACACTGAATCGAAAATAAGGAGAAAGTCTTCTAATTTACTATTTCGTTTTAAATGTATACTTGGATTGAATCAATTCTTAAATAAAACGACTATTAACATAAAATTTAATATGATATACAATTTGATATTTTCTTTTTGTGGCCTGGGAAATAAAGTTCCATTTTTGGTTTAGTTTAAAACTTAAAAATTCATAATAATTCATACTTAAACTTTAAATGCGAATTATTATGAAATAAATGTATCTGAATTGGATTTTCTTTAATCTCAATGTATTGAATATATTTTATTTAATTTGATAGAAAATAGGATAATTTTTATTACATATTTAATTTTTATAGTCAAAGATCATTATTATTTGAATTTTGTATCTTTGTAAATGTTGTGTGTTGTGTTTGATGAGTTATTGTTACAAGTACTCTATAGGGTGCTGAGAATAAATGTCCATATAAGTGTTTCTCAACTTTTTTTTTTTTTAATTTATTAACACGTGACCAAATTTTTATAAAGATTAATATCAAAGTCTTCTCAGGAACAACATGTTTCACGTTAACATGTTGATATATAAATCGACAGAAATGATGTATTTCGTTATCTCTCATGTAATCGTTGTTTTTACAAACTTAAAAATGGGAGGTCGCACCAGAGGACCAAAATGGCCCCTTACGGAGCCACCACCATAAGTGGAATAGCCCAGGGTCTCTTTTCATCTAAATCATCGGACCCCTGCTCACGTCACAGGCGATGTCGTTCTGTCAGTTCGAGTCGGTCTTCTGCGAATAGCCATGCCCATGGAGTTCTAACAGACAAGTTTGCAGTGATTTTGCTTATTTGACACCATTTAAAGTCGGTCTCGGTCGTTTCCGGTCTCATATGATGTTATGCCAAAACACTCTTTGACACAGTGGATCTGGGAATGTTGAATTTCCTAACGATTTCCGAAATGGCATGACCCATGCGTCTAGCTCCAACTAACATTCCGCGTTCCTGTTAATTCTCGTCGTGCGGTCATCATTCAAACCTCATGAATAACTAGAACAGAAATGAAAGCTCTGCGAAAGCACTGCGGGGCGATGCTCAGCCATCTTAAGTACAGCTATCCCGATTTTTGTGGTGTGGCAATGATGTATTTCGCATGTAATTTACAAATAAAAAAAAGAAATAATAGGTCTCTTTTCATCTAAATCCGGCCGTGGTCACAGGCTCCTTTGATGCCAACCAATGTTTGCATTGTTTTGGACACCATTTAAAGTCATAGGTTCCGGTCTGATCCACATCCAAACTGTATAGGGGCAACTCAGCTTTTCTTTAAAAAAAGAAATAATAAGGAAATTTTTAAAACCCATTTGATCTAAATAGCTATGATAAGCCATTTCTTTTAATAATAAAACCAGAGATCAAATGATCAACACCTCGTTAAGATTTAGAGTGCTAGAAACATAAAAATAAATTGACAATGTGATGTGTACTCATTTCATTTTCTACATGAAACAATTCAATTTGAATACCAAATATAAATTGTTTGAATATTATGGTATGCAAATGTATTAAAGATTGCAGATACACGTAAGGAGTTTTACCTCTTGTCTAGATGGTGTTTTTTTAATTAAGTACTTAAAATAATCGTGCTAATAATAGACATTCGACGAATGGTGATGGTAAATGGTGTGCCATTTCGGCAGCTATTATTATGTATGGAAAAGCCTTAATAAATTTAGAGTAGTATTAAAAGGGGTTCCTAAACAATTTAGTCGTTATTTGAAATGTCTCCGTTTAGGATGTTTCTTAAATGTAACAAGCTATTTGAAAATTCTAAATCGTTACTGTGATAGTTTTTTTTTTTTTATTCACAAACATTAACTCGTATATTATTTAACTTGTTGAAACAGAAAACTATCACAATAACGATTCAATTTTAAGATCAATCGTCATTTTAAGACGACTTAGTTTTAAGGTGAAGAAACAATAACATGTTTGTCTTGGTTCAGATTGATGAAATGAAGTTTTCATTTCTCGGTTTTGACGACTATGTATTATAAAGGAAAAATGATGATCAATGATTTATTTATAAAAGACAAATTTAAATATTGGAAGGCCTGATGACCGAGTGATTAGCGTTCGGTGTCACAGTTTTCGGATTGAATTCCGGCTGGTTCCATGGATGTTTGTAGTGATTTGGAATCCACTTTAAGCCTTATGTCCCGGTCAAATATGACTTTTGGGCGTAGAGCTGACAACCCTACCCAGCAAAAAATCAGCGTCACGGAGCCAAGTCAGACTTCTACCTATGGATGCTCCATCACAAAAGAAGCTGCTTCACCAACTTTCCCTCCTTCCATGAGACTTCTTGGAATTGATCTATATGTTGCTGTCTCCCAAGTGGGATAAGAAGCAACAACAAATATTAAAGCGGAACATAACCTTTTTCCCTGCCAAAAATTACTTTTCGTTGCAAAGCCTAGGGAATCTTTGGATTTAAGAGTTCTTTCTTATATGAGCACCAACTTAGTTTGTTCAACAATATAATATAATGCTTTTAGCTACAATCGTTAATTTGTTTCGATTGCTTGTTCTGAACGTCTCTATTCAATTCGACAAATGATAAAACGGTTGATTTATTTCGATTGTTACCTTTGGGTAAAAATCACACAACTTAAATAATTTAATATTTCAATTTTCCTAAAGTGTACTTTATCTAGAAGAAGAAAAACTAATTAAATATATTACTTATGATAATTTCACAGATATAATAAAGGATTAAACGGTCACTATGTCTTTAAGTATGTAATTATGGATTCATTAAATTTAAAATGTGTTTTAAAAAATTGACTAAATGCTAAAACAAATTAAATTAAGCAATTAAACTTATGAATAGGCAGTCTATTGAACAACACTTCTATGGTGTCAAAATTTATCCATAGATGGGTATGTTTTTAAGAATAGTTTCAGAGCTACATGGAAATGCCAATGATTACAGCTGGATTATTCAAACATATAGCAAAAATAGCTCAAATAATTAATAAAATACTTGTTTTGAATGACAATTTAAATGAATTGAAAAATCGAGTTATTTTAAAAAGAATTAAAAAAATAAACGTAACTGAATTTAATTTTTTACTTTAAATGTTTTTATCTTTTATATTTATATATTGTTTCAAAATTAATCAGAATACATAATTTCAGTTCAAATTACTGACATTTAAAATAAATATGATAGCAAACAAATTTAAATTTGAAACTCTTCTGATTGGAGTTCTAATTATTAAAGTAAATAATGGATTTTTACTTTCTTTATATTTTAATTTTTCTATCGCAGATCTGTATTGAATTTCAGTTTTAAGATAAAAAAAGAAACACTTCAATTTCTTTAGAATGGCTTAAAAAGCAGACTTTAAAAGCAGACTTTAAAAGGTAGTTTTTAAATAGCTTTAAAAGTTTCTCGTTTCATAGAAGATAAAACGATAAATCAAATTGCAGCCGTGAATTTGTTCATGCTTTTACAAAATTAATTACTTTCTGACTTTGAATTAATTCTTTTAATGGGGTGTTTTTGTAAAAAAACCAACACTTTTAACTTTTAGATAAATTTAGCACACTAATGATGTGACTCCAAAAATTATAATCATCAAAAATATTTATTGTTTTAATCTTCTTTAAAATTATCATAGCTTCATAAATCACACTCTATATACAATGATTTTTATTACAGCATTTTTAAAAAGTAAATACAATTTTTAAAAATAGGATCTTTTTTAATTGTATAAAAATTATTTTTTTTTTTTACAATCTCAAAAAAAAAAAATAAAAATAAATCATTCTTTGAAGAGCTCTTTAGGTAATTTCCGTTCTTAAAATAATAAGTAATAGTAATAGAAAAAATAGTAAAAAGAAAGATTAAGAAAGTAAGTAATTGAAAATTACATTTTTATTTTGAAAAAAAAAAAAAAAGCGTGAAAAAAGTTCTCTTTCGATAACGTCTCACTCATGGCCTTATGATAGCTCGTTCTAGCTGATGTGCAAGAGAATGCGGGCTTGATTCCTCTGGTGGTGATGCATTATATTTATTGATTTGAAAAATGAATAGATTTGGTCCGTGTGTGTGTAATCCACAGTGTTCTGCAGTGAGAGAACATCCTGTGAACAATCTACTCATGGATGGAGAGAAAGGAGCAGCTTCTTTGTGATGGAGCACCTGTAAGTAGTAGTCTGATTTGGCTACGTGTCGCTGAAGGAAAAGGGAAGAGACTTCCGTGAGTATTTTCAAGTGGAACTGACCCGCATTTGCGTACTGTATAGGAAAAAACACGGACAATTCTCACCAGGTAATCCGACTCACGAGGCAAGATGCTGAATATCCTAAACGCCTTTAAGACTCCTTGTTTTTGGAAATAGCGTCTACAACAAAGCCGCCAGTGAATTGAACCTAAGCCCTGATGCTCACCACCACCATTTTTCCTTTAATACAGAGTGAAAGCGTTTTAAAACATTTATCTAAATTTTTAAATAACATTATATAGTATATTTGCTATTAATATATATATATATATATATTTTAATCATAAGCAAGCACGAATGAAAGCTATTAAATATATATTGTTTGCATAAAGCGCCTTGAAACCTATCTGCAAAACCGACTCGCTGGCTGAGCAGAACACAGCTAAAAGCAACGTCTTTCAAAAGCATAAAATTGGTTTTATATTTCCCGAGACAGATTTATGCGTCATAAATTTGCTCCTCTTAGTGCATAATGCGCAGTAAAGAAGATTGCTGGGAAATGATTTAAGTGGTCTATGCATCAAAGGTGATATTGTAAAACACGTTTTTTTCCCTGTGCAGTGAGTAAAGACCCGTTTCATGTTCGAAATTAATTTTGGGTACTAAAATATCTAAAATAAAGAGAAGTATCTAAATAATCTATACATTTGGGTAATATATATATATATGAAGGGTGATTATAATTAAGTCCCACTTTCAAAATGCTGTAAAAAGAACCATTCGTCCAGGGCAAGATATTTTGCGGCGGAAATTACAGCTCTTAATTTCACAGAAACATTCTTTGGTGCAATACCGCTGTTTGGCACTTTTTATGTCGATAAAAAGTAATTAGAGAGATTGGTTGTTTAGAATGTAAAACTACATTTGAAGGGAAAACTGACAAGAAAAAGATCAATTACATTTATTTTTATATTTGGACACATATTTCTCTTAAATACTCGTACCACACTTATTTAAGAGTGTCCATGTATTTTCGAGAAATATGTGTAGACAAAATTCATTTTTATATCTGGACACATAATTCTCTTAAATACTATTTGAAAACCGCTGGTCCAGTGTTTGATGCAATTTTTTTCCTTTTGAAATCTCATTTATTTGCAGAATTTAATACCATAGCGAGTTCAATACAAGTTCGTAACTTGTTGAGTGCGCGTAAATTAAAGCCAAATGAAACTGGTAATCTTATCCTGGTAATTGGGATTCGTAGTAATATAGATGCTGATATATAATAATAATAATATAGATGCTTGCCATGATAGAATATATCATTAACGGTTTACTAGATAACCAGAATAAGATTATTCTATATTGATGTTCCAATATTACGCGTAGTATATCGCAAACTTACGACGCGTAACACTTTCAATGCCCTTTACACAATCAATACATTTTTTTAAATCACACCAACCAGGTTATCGTTTGATTTCTAAGTCAAAGATAACCTATTAGAATTGCAGTACTGTTGAACATTACAATTATGATTGCGTATACATGAATAAAGGCCTAAAATGTTTTATTTGTGGAAAGTTATGCATTTGATTGTCCTAAAAATAAAATTGAACCAAAGATATCTAATCCAAACATTCATTGCTAACTATCCATCCTGACTATAGTTAAGTATTCCGCTAGAACTATAGTCTACCGTTATAATATACTGTCCCCCTACTTTCTAAAAAGGAACAGAAAGTTGGGTTCAGACATCTCCCGACCCTTTCGTATCGCGCGGTATCGTCGATTGGCTTATTTTTTCGATGTGTGCATTTATTTAGAAAACGTAGACACGTTACGAAGTGTTTTTGAACATTCCGAGAAATGCCTGAAATTATTCTATTCAAGTCATGCATGTTTTAACTAAGTGATTCTTAAATAGATACAAGAAACGCTATTTTGTTTATGATTCTTATCATTTTGTATGAAACATAATGAAACACTACCAAAACTTCATATAAATGAATGTTTTATTTTTAAACAGTTTTTTTTTTTTTTTGGGGGGGATATTACACAATAATACTTATTGATAGAATATAAATGCCAAATATTCAGAAAAAATAACTTTACATTTATTTCCAGCTAAAAAAATAAGCCATTCCTTTTAAAATCGTTGTATTTTAGTAGATCTTTTTCTCCCCCTCGCTCCAACAGCATAGTGTAGTAACGGCTGACAAGTAAAGATTGTCGGCCAAAATCGCCAAACTTTCATAGAATATATTAAACTGCACATTTCTGAAGTACATCTCCAAAAATAATTTTAACATGTGTCTTCATCTTTATTCCACAGTGTCATACACCATTTTCCCTCTGTAATGCGAATAAACAAAGTGACCTGTCCGTACAAATGAATGGCGGAGTGACCCTGAAAGTGACCGAGCCATCAAGTTGTTCCTGATGGTGGACAGCACCAATAATAAAATTCACTTGAGGTGTATGATCACGTGAGGATTAAGTTTGACCCAAATCCCGATAATGCTGTATTATATTACTTTTAAATGAGCCAACGGCCATACCATGCTGAATATACCGGTCCTCGTTAGATCACCGAAGTCAAGCATCACGGGGCGCGGTCAGTACTTGGGAGGGTGACCACCTGGGAACACCGCCATTCAAAATGAACGGGCATGAGTGGCCGCGCTCTAGTGTTCGGTGTAACAGGTTTCGGGTTCGAGTCCCGTCGGTGCCATGGATGTTTGTAGTGGTTCGGAATCCACTTTAAGCCGTAGGTCCCTGTCCTAATATGACTAAGAGCGTCACGGAGCCAAAGTCAGACTTCTACCTACGGATGCTCCATCACAACAGAAGCTGCTTCCTTCCCCTTCAATCATGAGTACGTATGGGCTCGTGGGCTTGGCATAGAAATGTCTGCCATGTGGGATAAGAAAAAACAACAACTTTTAAATGACAAAAATAAGATTTCTCATGAACACTCGACATTTTCTCTCCTAATGAAGAATGTGGCCACCACTTACAGCCACACACACCTTGAAAGCGGCTCTTATAGTGGAAATGTGGTTGTCCATAGATGTGCGAAGTGACACAGTTTAAATTAGGAATATACAACCCCCTTACTAAAAAAAGAACCCCAGGTATATATAGATATGATTAATTGCTGCCATGGTACTTATCAACGACAAGGATATGCATGGACTAAGAATATTAGAATTTAAAATATTTTAATTCTTTTAAATATAAACAAGTAATATAAAAAAAAATTTTAAAGTCAATTCCTATTATTTTAAAACTATATTGCAGAAAGTCCTTTATAAATAATTTTCATTTATTTTTTTAAAGTTTATCTGGCGCCATCTATCGGCAGATATATACAATTTAAATCTAAATAAAAACTAAAATTAGTTAATTAAATTTAATGAAAGAAAAACTAATAGGAAACTTAAAAAAGAAACTAATATTTTAAAAACTGCATTAACATCAAGCGTCATCCACTACAAGTTCAAAAAAAATGCATATGAACTTGAGTGGAGGAATAAAAAAGTATTTTATGAACGATTGAAAATGTGAACAAGATATATATAGGGAGAGTGTGAGCTAATAGAAGGAATTGAAAAAGATAAAAATATTTCATGTGCTAATGCATTCATTATTTAAACAGCATTAAGGAAAAAAATGTAAAATAAATAATAAGTTTTTTACCTTATGGATAAATCTTATCAGATTGTTTCTCAAAAATGTTCTAAGATTTTATCATGTAAAATTATAAACGGAAGAGAGTCTTTAGGAAATTTACATGATACAATTACTTATTGAATGAAATTACATTTATTAAAAAGAAAGTAATCTTTTTTATGATCATTACATAGCATATTACTGAGATAGCAAATTAGTTAGTCTCTAGTAATGATAAATTAATGCTGATTTACTTATGCATAATTTTAACACCGGAAACAAATGACTTCTTTTTTTAATTTATTCTTACAAAGAGTTTCCTTAAAAATAAATATAATTTCTGTAAAACAACAATAAGAAAATATTTTATTTTGTAATCATGGCACTTTTTTTTTTTGTTTTTTTTTATGTATATTTAGCTGAGGTTATTTTTTCTGCTCTGTAACAAATGCATTATTGTTACACTTAACTAACGATACAATCTTGCAGCCATTTCTTAACTGTGCGTGCTTGAAGCACATTCACCGCAATGAAAGCGAATGGAGTTAATATACTTGTTTTCTACTCTTAAGGTAAAAACATTCAGTCTTAGGCTAACAGTTCTTATGTAATATAGAACATTTAAAAAAAAAGGACTAAACCCCAAAACACTTGGAATTTCTTTGACACAATTTTTTTTCTATACCAGTAAAATGGCTTTTGATTGAAATGAATGTAAAACATATTTACTCGGATATTATTTTATTATAATTTTTGTATTTTTAATTTGACAAACCACAATTTTTATTCATTATCGGTGTTTGTATCTGAGATGGTGATTGTCTCTTGATTCCTTTGCAAGTTTTCCTTTTTTTCCCCCTTAATAAAATTTTCCTAAAACAAACGTCGAAATAGCCGAAACCTCAAAATAAATTCTCCTGAATTATTTTTATATGAAACTGTTTATAAAAAATAAAAATTAATTTTAAATACAAAAATTATGTGCGTTATAAATTTTAAAATAATGGATATTTTCAAGAACATGTTAAAATTCCAAGAGGGAAGACTGGACATTTTTGATCTTCCGTAGCCGAGGAGCTTTCGTTCATATTTCGCCAATTCGGTTCATACTTCGAAGAAAAGAGGCCGCAAGAGGCCCGTTGTGCACTTCTTTTATATTTAACTTTAGCCCTTCTTTAACGCGATTGTAGCTTTGCTTGAATCAGTAAATGTGGCCGTTTCATTTTGCGTTTTTGGTTGACTTTATGAATATTTTCAAATTTACTACTGTGCCCAAAAAAGTAAAATCAATTTTCAATTTAAATTTCCCGTGCATATGGAATTTAAATTTTTTTCTTTTTAGATTGTTGGCACTGTCCTTGACATCTGTGAGAAATTTCAAGTCAAAATATTCATTAGTATTTGAGTTAAGCTGGGCTTTGTGAGACGCTAAAAGTGATTTCTGCGATTTTTGAAATGCCAGAATTAATTGAGCAAAGAACTTGCATTACATTTTGTTTGCGGAATGAATATTCGTGTGCGGAAACGTATAGAATGTTGCAGAAGGTATTCGATGAGCATTCCTACATCGGAAATAATGTTTACAAGTGATATAAACAGTTCAAAGAAGGCAGAGAACGCGTTGAAGACGAAGAGCGCTCTGGTCGATCCTCCACCTCAACCGACGAAGCTCACGTCCAAAAATTAGAGATGTGGTGTTTGCAAACTGTCGATTTACAATTAGAAACCTTGCGGATGATGTTGGAATTTCGATAGGATCGGTCAATTCCATTTAAAATATGTGCTGGGCCTCAAATCTGGATTGGTACCGAAAACACTGAATTTTTTTTGAAAAACATCATAGCTTTTAAGTGTGTGAAACAATGCTTTCTGACTATTAGGACAAGTTGAGAAGGATCATTATTGGAGAGGAGACTTGGATTTAGGCTTACGATCCAGAAACAACCGATCAATCTATCGAATATCGTGACAAAGGTGAAGCAAACCAAACGGAATAAATGAAAAGACACACCAAAGTAACTCAAAAATCAAGGTCATGCCGGGTGAAGGTTGGGCCAAGAAATTTGAGTGTTTTGTGTCGTTTGCTTCAAGCTATTCGCAAAAAGAGACCGTATTCATGGAAAGACAACTCTTGGTTTTTGCATCACGATATTGCGCTAGTTCACACTGCAACGATTCTTCGTGACTTTTTCGCCAAAAAGTCCATATCGTTCCACAACCACCGTATTACCCTGATTCAGCACCGTGCGACTTCTGGCTATTCCTTAAACTCAAAATATCATACCGAGGACACCAGGTTGATTCGATTGAAGAGATTCTAATGTGAATCGGTGCCCCTTTGAAGACCATCCCCACCGATGGCTTTTTAGCATGCATTGAGGATTGGAAAAAAAGTTGGCATAAGTGCATTGTGTCCGGTTTTTGAAAAAAAATAAAAATTGGTCTTACTTTTAGGGCACAGTAATATTGTCCTAACAATGCCTGCCAAGGAACCGAAGAGCAAGTGTCCAAATTTATTTTAGGATACATTCATTTTCCTGTCACATTACATTATTCTGTCACAAATTACAGGAAAATTAAATATCTGGACAATGTCGAATTAAAAATTAGTTTTCTGATAGAGACATAGTTTTCAAGGTAAATTATTTTGGAAGATCTGAGATGACTTTCTTGGATGAGCAGGATATCCGTAGAGAGGCAGCTGATAAACTCTTTAAATTTAATCTTTTATTATTCACCTCATTTGTATTTTAGAAAATTAACTTCAGGCTGTTGGGGTGTATGTTTATTAGTCGGTTCTAGAAGTAAGCGATGACAAGGCCTTTACAAATAGACCAAGTTTGGGTCTAAAAGAAGTCAGAAGACCATAAGAAATATGTGACAAACATAGCGTCTGCATACCTGAGACTTGGTAGCACTATGTATCAATGCATGTTATATGCACTATGTATGTTCCCTTAGTGGACACACAGCAATCAAGGGTCAGTACTTGCAGTCTTCCATAATGTGCAATCATCCAGCAATATTAGTTAAGTTGCATATGTGGTTGATACAAGCCAGTTTACCATGTCTCGTAGTTGTCCGATTACTCTTTCTTGATGTGTTAATTTCTATGACCTGAAGTTTAAAATCAAAAGCTTCGAATTTATGCTGGAGACTCCATTGCATTCTAGATTAAGCAGAACACTCCAAATGTTCCAATTTGTATTGACAAAGGGATAAATAGTGACTTCATGAAGTAGTGGTTCCATTTTAAAGTAGTCAGCTAAGCTGTTAAAATACATGGGATAAAAAGCATGTATGTTGCCTCATTGGCAAACTATATCCACCTTCGATTTAATTTGCAATTAAATACCGAGCCATAGCCGAGTGGTTCGAGTCCCGGCGGTGCCATGGATGTTTGTAGTGGTTCGGAATCCACTTTAAACTGTAGGTCCTGGTCTGTTTAGCCCTCGTACGCACAAGATGGCATTAGAGCGACAAACCAAACAAACCAATACCAGTACAGAAAAAGAACAAATTATCTTTTTTTTTTTTTTTTTAAATTTAATTCATTAAAGGGCGTATAGCGTTTATTTTATATGCATTCTATAAATTTAAGATAACTAATAAATTTCCCCTAAAATACACAAGGAAGTGTACTTTATAATATTTATTTGAAATCTTAAATAATATTATTTAAATATCTCCAGTTTTGTATGAAAACCGCCATTAAAAATGACAAGGAAACAATCTATACGCAAATCTACAAAACAAGATGTACAAAGCTAAGAGAAAAACCCTGCTAATGCAACTTCTTTCTAAAAGCACTAAAGAAACTTTACTAGACAGATTTATATGTCATAAATATATTCCTTGTCTACTTTACTGAGGCTAAAGAGTTAAAAAAAAAATAAAAGACGGCTGTAAAATTATTTAAGTGGCCAATATATCAACTGTGATACTGTAAAACAAACGTTTTCCCAAGCAACGAGCGAAAATCAATTTTGTGTCTGAAGTCGTTTTGGGCACTAAAACAAAGACTATTTACATCTAAAATGCCAAAAGGAAAACATGTAACAGGTTGGTAACAATTAAAAAAAAAAGGGGGAAAAGTTAATACAATTTATTACTTATATGCATGTTAAAATTTTTATTTTACAGAACAATTCTATAAATTCCTTGTTAATACAAAAAATGTAATTATTTAATCACAATTGTGAATTAAAAATATTTTATTTATATTAAAGATAATGTTAGGAAAGTTGAGAAACTGACATGAAAAAAAAATCTTAAAAGCGTGTAACGATAAAAACGTTTACAAATGGATAGATTATCGATATTCATGTAGTTTTTTTTATAGTAGTTTAATTTACTCTAGATCCCAGGTATTCAAGACGTTATAAGACATTATAATAACAATAATCCATATATAAAAATAGCGATTAAAAACAATTTATTCGGACATAAATAACTATTAAAAGCACAGTGAGAAAGTCATGTTTTCATAATTACCTACGCAAATTTATTTATTAATTTTTTTACAACTAGTTAATCACTTCTATTACATGTTTAACTACAATTTATCTTCAAAAACATTTCAAAACAAAATAGTCTACGGAGAACTATTAATAACAATAAATTTGTATTTATCATAATTGAAAAAGCGTCATATTTATCAACTTTCAAAAAAATGAATAATTATTTTTGTTCTCTTTCTTAATATTAATCAACACGAACAGGCTGAGTTCGACCCCAGACATAAAACCAATTCCTTGGATGTGCTGGATATTATTTTATTATGGTAGCTGATATATAGTACATTTCTATTCATTAACATTCTTTTGTTTACATTATACTTCCATTTTTATTAAATTAAAACAAAAGAAACCATTAACTCTACTTTATTAGAAATATTATATGTTATTAAATGCATCTACCAAAAATAGCACTCCTTTTTAGCCACTTGATCTTGAAGTGACTCAGTTCGTATATTCTCTACATTTCGATGACTTATTCCAATGCGGACTTTTCTTTTCTCACCGTCTCATCTCGGGGTTTAGAGCTATGCAACCCCATACCACTTAGAAAAGTAAGGGTGGAACATCGGTGATCTTCATGTAAACCAGCCCACCGATGGGTGTTGAATGGAGGACAGTGGACTTTTTAAATGAAGACTCTTAGGCAACCACGCATTTGCATGTAGTATGGGAGAAAACAGGGAACACTCCCATCAGACAACCTGACTATCGATACGGGATGTTTTTACACACACTGTCCCAGCTGCCACTGAATCTCCTCGTTTCTGTAAACAGCGACCATGAAGACAGCAGATTGAAATATCCACCCTTCTGCACCCGAACTGTACACGAGTCAGGCTGCAATATGCACTAGATTGCGAGCCTTGTGAGGTTGGAAAACGTTTAGTATTAAGAGGCGCCCAATTTCGAAGCATTCTGTAGAACTGTCGTCTACTCCTGAGCCTTACAATTTGAACTCGAGAAAAACAACAATTATTAACAAAATGACAATTTGATTAACAAAAACTTCCAGAGAGTGAGCTGGTGAAGACCCAGTTCTCATTTGGAAGATTGTAAATAATTTTATACGTGATCAAAACCCTACACCAGGCCAAGCAGTCATTCTTAACTCCCAAAAAATTAAAGATTAATAGATGTTATATGGATCAGATATATGTTTTTATGGATCAAAATTAAGTTGATACTACAATGTTGCTTATAATTGTTGGTTCTGCTGTTTCTTTTACTATTTGCTGATTTAGCAGCTTTCAAATAAAAAGGAAACTGCATTTTTATAATAGTAAATAGCAAATTGCTCAAGATGTCTAATTAATTCCTTTTTTTTTCTATGTAAACAATTTGTAAAATAAGTGTGCTGTCATTTATATCACACTACTGCAATTATAAGAATAAAAGCGAGAGGAGCACTCACTGGCAATGGTGGCGAAGGTGGTGGTGTAGGTGGCGATGAGGATGCAGAGGGGTATGAGGAACATGAAGAGGAGACTGAAGGAGGTGTAGAGCTGCTCCTGCCAGGGGGCCGTGTAGAAGCCGTACGTCACGCACTGGTAGAACTCCTCGACGAAGGGCCCCTTCGCCACTCGGAATATCACGGCCTGCAGAGAAGAATTCATTTTATAAGTGTTAATTTGCCCAACAATTAATAACCATATAATAAATTCAATGAACATGGATATGACGTCAAATGTCCACCTATGCTAGCCAACTTACTGGGGGCCTCCACTGGATGAAGGGCTGTAAAATGATAACCGATCGGTACCTCTAATGGGCAAGAAATCATGCTTCCAATTAGCTTCCACGACATGAGATTTTAATATCCAGTGGAAACCCAACTTTAGAGATTTTAGCATCAGAAGAAAATGAAAATGTTAATTCGTTGGAATACCAAAGTTATTGCATTGTAATCATATATCACAATAATTATATTTCATGAGTACATTGTAATTCACTGTAGTTCCAATTAAATGAACTTCTCTCAAGATAAAAAAAATTGTAAAATTAATTATTAATACTATTAAGCGCTTATTAATTGTAAACTATGAAAAAATCCATAGCAAGAGAAGAAATTTTTAAATAAACAAATCAACTATGAACTAAATGTTGTGTAAGAATTACAAGATAAAATTAGGAATATTTTCGTCATAGAAATGTTTGGTGTTATTGCAATCTGAAATTTCTGATTGTAGTAAGGAAAATTGAATGATCAAAGTAAGGAAAATTTGTCATGATATGAAGAAATATTTTTTTGAAGAATTTGTATCTTTTTAATATTTGTAGGTACATTTATTGCATTAGCATTTGGGTACCCAAAAAGGGTAACCATAACTTAAAATAGACCTGAAGAGGATATAAAAATTTGTTTTTGCAAGTGAAGAACGTATTTTTATAAGAAGATGTATGCTTTATATAAGAAGTTTGCCTTCTATAAGAAGTGTTCTTATAAGATATTTTTTACCACAAAATTTGTGTTACGTATATAAAGTGATTTCTAAAGGTTAATTTATTCTCGAGAATGATACCTAGGTATTTTACTTCGACATAATGTCAGAGTTATAGGCCAGAAATAATAGTCAGGACTATTCATATAATGTCAGAATCATCTCACTCAGAAAGTCTATCTGTGGAATTCAACATTTCCAAAATAGATTTGCTTTAATTTTTTTTTGTATTGATTGCTATTTTTGGAAGAAGAATCCCCTCAAAGTAGACAAGAAGACTTGAAGACGGATAATGTGCTTGGTCATTAATCTGTGTTGGTCATAATTCTGTTGAATCACCGTCAAACAGGTCAGCATTTAATTCAGTAAGGGTATATTATACATGCTGAGATGTAGAACACCGATTGATATCTACCTGACTGGATTCTTTCGTATTCCGATAGTATATCGTTTAGTCTGACTCATATTTATTAGCAGTTACTTATAAATAACAATATAGAAGTTAGGTTTGATTATTTTTGAAAGTAGGCTACTATGCCAAACCCTCTCGAGTACATTTGGACACACAGAAACGCATCTTTTGTAAAATAATTTCGGATAAAATTACCCACTGTGGTATTAGAGACATAAAGAAGTAAATGATTTTCACTATAAAATGCAGACATCCATTTCTGATTCGTAATAGGACTGTACTTTTATTTAAAATAGATAACTAAAATAAAACATTGCAGATTGATAAAAAACTTTTTGGAAGTCATGCATGAATTATTAATAGGCGTAGTGTGAAGGGTTTTAATTCAAAAATGAACGTTAGTAAATTATATTTAAAAGCTTTTTAAAAATTATCAGAGTTACTTTGTCTTCATTATCTCTAGTATTGAAGTGGATTGAAACTTAGTTATAATTGAATAACTGGGTGGAAAGATTTAGAAATGCAATAAATGGATTATTAATTAAATATAAAATTGAATATTTCAAGACGCTCGTCAGGAGAAATTTTATGCTGCCAGACTTGGATTTATTCAGGTAGTAGTTTTGATTTTTTAATACATTTTGAAAAATTGATAATATCGGACAATTCCACAAGTAACAATTTAACAATATTGCAATTTTTCTAAATTTGGAAATAAATTATAAAATTTGAAAAAATAAATCATAGTAAATTATTTAAATTCTGTTTTTTAATCATTTATTATAGTATATAATACAGGGACCAGATAGCAGAGTGGCTACCGCTCCGGCGCTCGGTACCTCAGTCCCGGCGGTGCCATGGATGTTTGTAGAGGTTCGGAATCCACTTTAAACTGTAGGTCCTGGTCTAAATAGGATCGTAGAGCGTTGCGGAGGTAGTATTACTCGCGTCAGTAACATATCTTCAAAGCCATACGGGCCCCCTGGATAGTGCTCAATGAGTCACAGCGGTGCAGCTCTTGCTTATTTCAAAAATATGAACTGTCTCTGTATTACCAGCTGCATTAGAACAACAACATTATAATATGTAATATTATATTAGATTTAATTTAAAAAGTAATTGTAAAGAATTTTATGATAAGGCAAATTATTTTCCACTATATGTTGTGCATTTTATTTATGCATTGCCTTAAAATATAATGTTTTCGTACTGTTTAATCGTTTTTAATTAATTAATATGTTACTAATTTTTAGTTTCTGTCAAACGAAACAGATACAAGTTGCAAAAACAAAGCATCACTTTAAAAAAAAAAAATGTGGTACATTTTATAGCTTACCAAATAAAGCGAACATATAACTTGTAAATAAATACATTTAACTCTACAAGATTAATTCATATTTCAAAAGCATAGAAAATATTTTTCTGAAACTACTCGTTTCCTAAACAAAACGCCCCATAATATGCTCGACATATTTTACTTTCCTTCTGAAACGGAGACCCAATTCCAGACCACAATCGCTTTCATTTTAAACAACACAATTAATTCCCGTCTCGCTCTGCCGACTCTTAAAAAAAAAAAAAAAAAAAAAAAAAAAAAGTCGTCTTTGATATTCTTCTAGTGATTCAACATGAAGTTTAAGTATTGTGCCAAAACAGTTTTACGACGTTTTCATAGCCTAAATTAATATGTGGAGCCATTACCAAGAATCATTGCACGAGAAAGCACGCGCATAATGCAATCAAGACACTTTAAGATAACGAGTTGAGAAAAGGGAAACGATGAGTCGTTTTCGCCCTTTGAAAGGGTGTATTTGTTTAACGAAAAAACAGGAGGAGGGTAAACGAGAGGAAATAAGCCAGACATTCTGGGAAGGAGTTTAATTTATTTGCATATCTTAATGGCTTTGAAAGGCGAAATGTCCAACTTCGTGTTCAAAGCTTATTTAATTAAATTTATACTCACACGTTTTACAATTTATTACAAAAGAATAAAACAGCATAATGGCGTAACATTGTATTAGGCGAAAATGAATGAACTATTTCGACAAAAAATACACTAAATGTGTGATCTTTTGGGTTTTTGATGATTATATATATTATATATATATATATATATATATATATATATATATTGTAGCATTTTTTACACGTGAAGAGTTGTGGTAATTCTTTCCCATTAGAGAGGAATGTATATTGTTTAAAAAAAGTACATAATAGCAACCCATCACTCAAATTTGACACAAGATAAGCAGCGTTGTGGTTAGCTATATTACATGGAATTAGTGTTTTGTACTAATGAGAGCAACCTGTCACTCAAATATGATAGCAGATATCCGGTGTCATGTATAATGAGACTCATGAAATTAGAGAATTGTGCGCCTTTCCCAGGACGAAACAATTAGAGATAGAATATGGACTATACCATGAGTTGTTAAATCGGGGTTGGTGATAGGCCATAAGCTGAGAAATATCTCCTCCAATGAGAAGTGAGGGAATCTGAACTTATTCTTGACGGATTTTGTCAAAAAGGAGGTTTTTGTAGAAGAATGAAGAAAGTGAGATGATCAGAAGTGTTGTTTTTCAGTTTTCTCTGAAGTGACAAAACAAGGCCTGTTTCCGTAGTGAGCCCCTTGTGGATTCTTGTATCTAGCCTTGTGATAATTAAGGTTTGTGGCAGACCACATGTTTTGAGACTCGATCTAGGAGTAAACTGTACTTGTGGTCAACCGGATGAAAGTGTTTCCATGAACCGGAAAGTGGGTCACTTCTTGAAGCCAAGATGGCTAGTATAAGCCGAAACGTTATAATGTATAGAAAATCAGATGAATTTTCGTTTTAGACGATCAACTAATCATTAGTTTAATAAGAATATTATTCTATCCCGTAATTCGATTTTTGCCTTCTAAATCAGGCTTACATTGCCAAATTTGTTTTTCTTCATCCATTCAATTTTACTTTACCACTCTAAATTGAAGATTATTTCATTTACTCCATGTCATCAGAATGCATAGCTAGATGTACTTTTGACCTGGATCCCTGCATCTACGCAAAAATAATATGGTTTATAATAAATTAAGAACATGTATTCATTGAAGACTCTATACTCAGGATGTTATAATTAATTTATTTAGGTTTTTTTTTTAAATCTATATCGGGTTATACGGATTTCCTGGATAACATATTTTCACAACCGTTTTTGTGTATTATGTACACATTTTGTTTCTTTTATTTGTTCTGTCAATGTAGTTTTGCCGTTCAACCGTTTTGATTTTTATGTTTATTAAATGGTTTTTAGTTGTGTTGCTGCAGCTTATGAGCAGTATCGTTGCTGCAGCTTGAAAAATTAATTCGGTCTTTTTGAGAGATTTGAATGTGTGCCATCTCAGAGTTTTTGTATTGGAATTGTTACGATGGTTTTGTTTACAATTTGCATGTAGCGGATACCGGTAGTAGCTTTTGGCCTGTAAAACTCGTTAGTATTACATATCCATGTATTGTGTTCTTTACACACACACACACAACACACACACACACACACACACACACACACACACACACACATATATATATATATATATATGTGTGTGTGTGTGTGTGTATGTATAGGAAGGAGTTATCGTACCAGGAAGGAGAATGGAATGCGGTCACCAGAAAGGAATTATTTTACCTTTCGACTCAACATGCAAATGATTGTATTTTGATGTTCTTTAAATGAGTAACTGAATCTCCAGATAATAGGAATTTAACATACAGTATGGCTTATAAAAAAAAAGGAGAAGTTCCAATTCTGGGAATGACCATTTCTAGGATATAATTCATTTCCATTTATTCACTTTGATTATGCTGACACTTCTTATAGTTACACAATATGAGATAAGACATGCAATTGATTTAAAGGGAGGAAAGTTGTCATTTTGATGGATCACTCGACGTTTGAGTCGACATGCGATTCTATGACGTTGGTATAAATGGTACATCTGCGGCAGAATATAGCTTGAAAAAGGTAATGGTCGACTTAGAAAAAGGACAAAGGATGACTATAAAGTGATCGATGGAGCGGTGTTTCAGCACCTGATTTTTATCATTATTACATGCAACAAGGATACGAGAAACTGCAACTGTTGGACAGGCAACGACTAATTGATAGACAACTCAAACGAGGTCTAAATTCACGGCATCCGTAACCCTAACCAACCCTCCATTGTAATGATTACAGTTATTCCAACTAGAATCTCAATTATTAGGGTGGAATCCCTCTTCCAAACGAGATCTGATGACCATCTGTAAATACCTATAAAGACGGCCAGGGTCAGTGGTGCAACACTGGCGCTATTACGGGATGCCACAAACTACAACAGCCAGGAATTTCATTCAATAACTGGACCCTTTTAGTTGTCCTCCGTGACAACTCTCGATCGTCGTACCGTCATCCGTGTCCACCAACAATTACATCGAAGATTTATAACGGTCCATTGTATTCCCCTTCTTTTGATGGTAACTCAGGCTTTCAATTAAAATATAATTTTGGCTTGCCTACGAGAGCATTATTCCTGATGGCCTTCATGCTTCTGAAACACTTCACTGGCCGTCTAGATTGCTAGATCTCTCCCAAAACCTAATTGTTATGCCTAACAAGAAGATACCTAACTAGATGATTGTAGAGAGTTTAGTAAGAATTATGGTAGGTGAACACGCAAGAACTTTACTAGTCAACGGCAAACTGTATTATGTATAAGGGCCAGTGCCTTATTGATTCATAATAGTAATTACATATAGTACATCTCCAGTATAAAAGAATAAATTTTCCTGTATATATAATGTTTTCATTTTCTGTATATATATATATACAACATCCTACCTGCTAATTTTTTACCTGTTTGGATAAATCATTATTTCTTGCATTTCTGTATTTGATTTAGTGCCTAATATTCACTATATCCTTATTCTTCTATGGTCTGTCTGGTAGTTTTGGATTGAAATTCCTTCAGGTGTAAAATCTAGTTTCTCTCACATTTCGCTATCGTTTTAACTTCGTGATTTCAAAAACAACAAGTATCTCTTATTGCAATTTCAGAATATTGAAAGCATAAACAAATCTGCAATATTCATTAAATAAAGGCTAAAGCAAATTCATAACCATATTTACGTAAAATCCTCCTAACCGAAATTCATTTTAAGAAACTATACTTTACTTAAAAGTTTGAAAAGTTCGCAATTTATAAGAAATTTAAACCTCGTCTGTCTGTGTTTTATAGCGACAAGGAATAAGACTATAAACAAAGAAATCTATAAAGCCGTTTAGTGTGGTTCGCGTTTTATTATTATTAAAGCAATTTAAAAAAGCCATATTTTACCATTTACACTATGTAGTTTCGACTGGTTGAAGCAAAAAATAAGCATGGCCACAATGAATCAGTTATGAGAAATAAACAACGAATTTGAATGAATAAAAATATGATAAAGATGGTTTATATTTTAAATAAATTGCATTTTTACATAATAAATTGCATTTTTTGTAAAAAAGAAAAAAAGAAAATGTTTTGTTGAGTTTGAAATTTAATTTTTATTATTATTTTGAAGATTTGATATATTAAAATAAGGAACAGAAATCCTTTCTGAGTCATTCGTCATAAAATTCTTGAAAATTGCTTTAGGATATCATAGGATGTAAAAACAGTTAAAAATAAACAAACCCGCAATTCATTTAAACGTGAGTCGTAGAAAAGATAAGGTATGCAAAACTCATGAAATGTGGGCAGATATTTTGAATTTAAAACGTAACATTTCTATAACGTTAGCGTTTCTATTCGCTCAATATATTTCTGAACACGTTAATAACGAAGTAATAAATGTGACTGTAAATGATGCAGAAAAATAAATATTAAGATCAATAATTATATTTTAGGTTTTATATTTTAAGAGAACTTTTTGACCGATTCGTGGCTCAGTGGCAACGTGTGCCACTGGTGAGTATTAGGGCTGAGATTCAATCCGTTGGAGGCTTCGTTCTAGACACTATTTTAAAAAACGAGGAGATTCGATGGCGTTTGGGATGTTCAGCATCTTGCCTCATACGATAAGCAAATGCGGGGTATTTCCCCCTAAACGTCCTCCCTGAAGGCCCTGCCCTCCTTATTCAGCTACTCGGATCTAAGTCAGACTTCTACCTACGGGTGTTCCATCACAATAGAAGCAGATTACGCATGGAATGTACGTCCAGCACTGAAGGACACTGAGTATTAGACACAATAACAGCAGATATTTTTTTCTCAAAATTATTAGTTTTCCCTTTATTTTCTCTTAGTTCTTCAATTAAAAATCAATGTCAAATATCCAGGGAATTTTGAAAACACAAAAAGCGTAGTAAAAACGTTAATACAAGGTAGTTAAAACAAATCGTATTATCTATGTTACACAAATAAATAGGTATAGATCCTAAAAGTGAAAAACTATCGTTATAAAAAAACAACTTAAAAATGAGTAAGAGAAATATATTTAGTAGTATTAAGAGAATAATTTATATTGCAAACAAAAATGAGCTAAAGTGGGACATATTAATATTCCATTAGGTCTTTATTCATAATCCTTTTTGCATACCATTAAATGATATTTAAAATGTTTTTTTTTTCAGTGAGATGCATTATCGTTTTAAGTGCTACTTTTTTTTTTTTGGGTATATATTTTTAAGAGATCAAATTATTACGCAATAAAGAAAATTTATCTTTTTTCATAGACTGAATAGCAACAGATATACTGAAAAACTGAAAATGTTTACTCCATATTATTATGCAGTAGTACTTTGATAGTTTGGAAACTATGAAGAACATTTTTTCAATACAAACAATATTTTTTTCGTTAATGCAGCTGGCAAAGACCTAGACAATTGCCTTTTATGTCTTAAGGCAAGCGCTGCACTTACGTTACTCACTTAACACTACCCAGGAGGTGCGTGTAGCTTGAAGATAAGCTACGAACGCGGAGTAACACTACCTCCTCAACGCTCTACTATCACGTAGACCAGGACCTACGGTTTAAAGTGGATTCGAACCACTACAAACATCCATGGCACCGCCGAATTCGTACCCGAAACCTATGGTATCGAGCGCCAGAGCGCTAGCCACTAGATCATTCAGGCCCCAATGCAAACAATATATGAATACAGAAATAAATTTCAGAACAATTTTTATAGTATATATTTCATAAAGGAGTAGTATATATATAAAGTACATAGTATGTATAGCATATGTATTTATAGTATATGTTATTTATACAAAGTATTATGTATCTCCAGGAATTCATCTAACTGATCAGTCATTCAAACTGATGAGTCAAATATATCAGTGCAAAATAATCAGCCATACTTTTTTTACTTTCTTTAGTCTGATCAGGGCCTTGACAACTTTTCGCTTCAGATTTTCTCCAATCATCTTAACGATCCATTAGAGATCGTTATTAATCTACTTAATCTAGAAAACAAATGTTCAAGGTTCAACTTTTCCTTTATTCTTTTTTTCGTTTTCTTTTAGATATGACTTTTCAATCAATGGCAATTGCTAGTGACATTTGGAAGCAAGAAGTTTTGGTGTTTATTTGTTTGTGGAGTTTTTTTTAGTTGCAGGACAAGGGAGTACTTGGTCTGGGACAACCATGGGTTGACCATGATTTACGCGTTTGTAAGCCACTGTTATTTTTCGTTTTCTTTTTTATCAAATCAAAATTGGATAATTCGAGATACCAATCAACGAGCTTTATATCTCAAAATAAAGTCATGTAAAATATATAGTAAAAAAGCGTTGAAAGTCTTTAATTATATCGTGTTCGAGAATTACTATTCACATTACGAAATTATGTAAAAGAAATAGAGAAGATGAAAACGAAATGTGTTTCTTAACCTTACCATGTAGCTACGAAAGATTACAGCTATATTTTTTGAAGCCTGAAAGGCCGAGTGTCTAGCTCTTTGCACTCGGTGCCAAAGTCCCCTGCGGTGCCTTGGATGTTTGTAGTGATTTGGAATCCACTTTAAACCGTCGGTCCGGGTCTAATATGAGAGTAGAGCGTTGTTTTGAGATTGAGTTAGTCTTGAGTCAGCCCTGGAGGTTTCTCGCTAAAGGGAAGTTGCATACTATCCTTAGCCATGGACGTCGCCTACGATCGGGTCCTTTGGACCTAGTGTGGCTTTCCTGCACCAAGGGGATTAGTAACAACAACAATATTATAGAGTTTCATGCGAGATCCATATGAAGTCTCAGTAATGCCGAGTTTTGGGAAGCATTTGATGGTTTTTGGTTTTAAAATATGCCAAAGCCATACCATGCTGAATATACCGGTTCTCGTTAGATCACCGAAGTCAAGCATCATGGGGCGCTGTCAGTACTTGGGTGGGTGACCACCTGGGAACACCGCGTGCCGTTGGCATTCACAAATTTGGGACCTGAATGGCCGCCAGTGTTCTATGCCTGAGTTCCGGGTTTTTGTGCCACGGTGTTTGTAGGGGTTCGGAATCCACTTTAAGCCGTAGGTTCCGGTCTCCTATGACTGTAAGAGCTTCACGGAGCCAAAGTCAGACTTCTACCTACGGGTGCTCCATCACAACAGAAGCTGCTTCCTTCCCCTTTAATCATGAGTACGTATGGGCTCGTTTTGGCCAGCCAAGTGGGATAAGACAGCAACAACAGGTTTTAAAAGGATACTCTTCAGTATCTGTTTTGAAATTTTTCGTTTGGGGTTGAGCGAAAGATAATGTTTACCAAATGCCTCGTACTAATTGGTAGAAATTGAAGCAGCGTACTATTAACTCATAACATTATTAACTCATTCAGCATTATAATAATATTAAATCATAATTCCTGAAATGCGTTTCATTAAACAGCATGAAATCAGGTGTCACTTGGATATAATACGATTAAAAAGGTTTGGTTTGTCGCTCTACGGTCATTTTGTGCACACTTTTGGGCTCATTAGACTGGGACCTACAGTTTAACGTGGATTCCGAACCTCTAACAAACATCCATGGCGGCAGTCAGGATACGAATCTAAAATCCCGTGATACCAAAGGCCAGAGCGCTAGTCAATTGACCATCAGGACGATATTCAAAAAAGGGATTTCACATTGAAATTTATAAACCTTTGTAAATACATGATAATAACAAAAAAAAAAAAATTTTCTTTCTGGTTTAATTTTGTTATTTAATTTCGTAATGTGTGTAGTTATTTTTGGATTTCTTCTATAATTAACATTCCATGAAAAAAAACCAACCTAGACATACTCATGCAGTAGATTTAAAAATTTCATGAACAGATTTAACTTGACGTATATACTCACATGAAAATGTATTAGATAAGATAGTAAATATTCTTTACAATTAATTATTATACATTCTAATTAAGTCTTTATAGCCTTTATTATTTTCTTCGTTCATATCATAATTTTTACAATGTGTAAAAATCGTGTATTTTCAAAAACTTTCCCCAAAATCTTTAAAAATACTAATGACATAGAAATATAAATTAATAGTTTGTCACCATTTATTAAGTTTAATTCAAATGAATAAAAAATGACTTTTGAATTTATAGTTAAAAATAATCTCTCTGAAAATGAAACTTCCACTATTATCCTTTTTTAATTGAAAATATTAATAAAAGACTACTCTCAATTTAATAGCGACTAATTATTAAAAATTTCTCAAAGCTATGTAGGATGAAATTGTAGTTCAGTTGTTGAACTATGAGAAAGCAATAGTTGAAATAACTAAAATTAAAATTAAACTACAATTTCAACTTGTAATTAAACAGTTAATAACTAACATTGTAACATGAGTACTAAATAATTAATTGTATTTTAATATAATGAAACAACATAGAAGAACGCTTTTGATTTTAATTAAAATCAAATTAACATTTAATAGCAAGCACATGTTCTGTTAAGGGTTTTATTTCTCCATCAAATGATTCATTATTTCCGGCATCTTACTATAACAGGCATTTTAAAAATCTTATTAAAATGCATATTTCTGTTGTGAAATTCTCCAGAATTCCGTCACAATGCTCTCTAATCTTCTTAAAAGACCTTAATTAATTTTTGTCTGGCAAGTTGAGTTCAATGAAAATACATTTTTTTATTTATATTTAATAAATAAATTTAAAGGCATTTTAGTTATATTTCTTTCATTGAAAAGTATTTAATAAGTAGAGCATAACTATTTAAATATCAAAATAAATTGGCATAATTAAAAGGAGAATGTATTTAGTTTTTATTTTTTCAAAAAGCTAACTGTTTTTTTTTTTGTGTTTTTTTCATTAAAAAAGATTTTTTGTGACTATTAAAAGAATCTAGAAAAGGACATATTAAAAAAACTATTTTTTTCCTCCAAAACTATAAACCTTCTTAGTAAAAATTGAGTTATTTTAATAAAAAAATGCTTAGAAAAATTTATGTAAAATAGTGCAAATAAATGATAAATGAAATAGTAATAAAACATGATTCTATTTCCATCGGGAACAGAAATAATTTTTAATTTTCTATATGTTGTCAAAACATAATGACATAATAATTATAGAATAATGAAAAAAAGTAAAAGATTTACAATGAACTTCAGTTTTTAACATTCGACTTTCTAAAATAATTTTATTATAAGAGATAAATTAAAAAAAAAAAAAATTAATGATACGTTTTAAGAAGTAATCTAAATGTTAATCTTTCGTTAAAACTGATCCTACTTAATTCAGTTTTTTACATTTGTCACTCATATAAATTATTAGGGTAATTTTTGTTATTAGTATGGTTGTATTCTAACCGTTAGAAGTATGGTTGCATTCTAACCGTGCTTCCTCCTACACACTGGAAAAAGAGAGCTTCCCTTTGTGGCGTCCAGGATAAATGGTTAGTCGGACCTGTAGACTCTCACCCGAGAGGAAATACAGCGCAACTTGCGGCCCCGCTAAAAACCTTTAGTTTATAGTCTCTCATCTCGAGAGGAAAAATATTTATCTCACCCCGGATCATTAGTTGACCTACAGACCCTCACCCGGAGAGGAAGTATTTTTCGCATCCTGCGCGTAGCTGAGTATCGGATTTTCGTCTTAGAAGTGGAATCATTTCATGAAAACTATAATCTGTCTTTAACTGTGTTAAATATTGAATATCTGTAATTGTAGGTGTGTGGCGTATGTACGTGTGTAAATAAAGCTATGAATTCTCCAACCTGTGCCTCAAGTATCTTAACCCAATCACACTCAATTACAATCTAGTTGCCCAACTTGAACACTATAGTATTCAAATAAACGTTACCAACTTTTAAACCTTTCATGAAGTTTAATTAATTCCGATATTCCTGCATGTTTGTCAGGAGTTTGCAAAATTTGCTAACAATTTCATAATAAATAATTTATTATCGTATGATATTTTGACAAATAAGTTTTTGCTTTAAAAGATCATTTTCCATTTATAGATTATTATCTGTTATGCTCCAAATTGAAGTTCTTTTAAATACAGATGTAATTAAATTACGTATAAATGTATAATGATGAATTCAAATAAATAAAGAAAAATGTTTCTTATTTAAGAGCAAATAAATATCTGAGATTAATTATTCATTACTCTGGCAATTAATTCATTAATGAATATGAGACTAGTTACAAATATCACATTCAACTTTAAAGACTTTTAAACAGAAAATGCTGATAATATTGTTTCTTTGACAAATTTCAAATTTAACTAATGAATTTAGATAGAACCGAATAATAAAGATTTATGCAGTGATAGTTTAGAACTTTAATACATAATAATACTTCAATCTTGAAATTTGTAGCTGCAATATTATTCAGGTGAGGCACACCTATATAAGATAGATAAATCATAGCAGCACCAAACATGTAACTGTTCGTCATTAATAGTAGTATAGGATCGCGTAAATTAGATCTCCGTGTTGCAGTAAATGATAACATATTTACTTTAATTATGCATAGTACACTCATGTCCATAAATTAAGGATAATGAAGTTCAGGCAAAAGAAAGAGACAGAAGAAAAATAAATTTGATTTATTTGTAAAAGTCTATTTATTAAACAAAAGGTAAAAGAGCAAACAAAGATGCTATATGTTTGACATAATTAATAAAAATTGCGATTTTTACTCCCTGGAGCAAATTTCAAAGAACCTATTTACAAAAACAGTATAACATGGTTAGTAGGATGGTTAGTAGGATGGTTTAATATGGAGTATGTCTCCCGGACGATGCAATACAGGCCTTACAATGCCTAGGCATGCTGAGTATCAAATTATCAATCTGATCTTGGGGAATATTACATCACTCATCAAGCAATGCCCTCGAAGTTCCGGTTGCAGGTGGGAGGGGTTGACGGGCTGTAATTCGCTAGCATATCCCACACATGCTCTATTGATTCAAGTCTGGTGAGTATGCTGGCCAATCCATACGGGTGATATCCTCAATTGAAGGCCTTCGTCTACAATGTTTGCACGGTGAGGACGGGCGTTGTCATCCATAAACAGAAATTCAGCACCCATGGCGCCCCGAAACAAACGTACATGTTGTTCCAGAATGACATCCCGATAGATGTGGCCTGTCATCGTTACACTCTGAACATGCAGGTCAGTTCTGGAACCAAGAATAATTCCTCCCCAAACAAGCCATCCTGCACCACCGTAACGGTGTCGTTCAATAGTGTTCTCTTGGTGGTAACGGGTACCTGGCGCTCTCCATATGAAAGTCCGGCGAGAATCAGACTGCAAACTAAACCTGGACTCGTCGGAAAACATCACACAAGACCACTGTTGCGGGTGTCCGCAATGCATGCTCTCTACTCCAGGTTAATCGCAGGCGACAGTGCGTTGGTAAGTGAACACATCTGACAGGCCTACGAGCATATAGACCAATGTACCTAAGCGTCTGTACACGGTGTGCCTTGAAAACTGTCGTACCGGTAGCTGAAGAGAGCTGACGAGACAGGTCTGATTTGTCTCTTTTTTTTGGCAGTATCTGCTAAATACCGGTCCTCATTCGGCGTTGTAACTCGGGGGCGACCTGTGCTGTAACATCTACTCACATTACCATCATCTTGGAATCGTTGCCAAAGCCTGGAGATGACACTCTGGGCGATTCAAGTTCCTCGGATACTTCCAGCTGGGTACGTCCACATTCCAGTCGTCCGATAATTCTACGACGTAAAAAAAAATCATCCAAATGCTTCATTTGTGCCATAACTATGCGGTTATTGCACTGAAAGGCTTTTAAAGCGCTTGTGAACAGTTTTGCTTCTTTGCCACCATTCCTTATATACCCATCTCTTACACTCGTCATTGTGACGTACTATCCGTGCCATCTGGTGGTTTCCTGTAATTTGCATATTCTTCTTCAAGGTGTGTGTGATCATTCTACAGGTGAAATTTTTATTTTAGAGTTAAATTTTTGTGTGATTCTGAATTATCCTTAAGTTATGGACATGAGTGTATATCAAGATAGCAGATTATTGCAGTAGTTATATAAATTCACAGTTTATTTGTGTTAAAAATTTTTTAATTTTTATGTATACTTATTTATTTAATCATGTTAATTAGCATAACGATGTCCAGTGACTAGCGCTAGGTGAAATAGTCTTTGGGTTTGATTCCCGCCTGTGCGATGGATGTGTGTAGCGTAGAGCGTTGGTCGTAGGGCTGGCAACCTTACGAAAAGCATTTTCTGCCTCGAAATATACCAGTAAGCAGACGGCCTTGGCCTACCATGGGGCTATTTCGCTATTGATGATGATGATAAATTAGCATAGAAATTTATTAAAACAAAATAATTATTCCTTGTAAGAGAATTTAAAATGGATAATTGGTGATCAGGTAATTTAATGAAAATTAAAAAAAATATATAAAATTAAAAAAACACTAAAGAATGACGTGGAGGAATTATGGCAATGATTTATAATTTCTATATATTCCAGCTTTATAGATCAATTCAGTAATCTGCATTATTGTAACATAAAATCAACTCAATTCAAGCATAATTGTTTAAAAAAACCTGGTTTTAGTAGCTGTTATAAGCAATAAAAATCTGCTTTAACCTGCCGATCAAAATTTAAAAACACTTTGACTGAAGTTAATTTTTCGGTTACGCTGCGTTTACAAAACATTTTTCTTTATATAGATGATTAAATTCCAAAGAACTATAAAAGTATCAACATTAATTACTGCAGTAAATTATTTTATTTAGTTGGGGGTGCTATAATTGTTCCATTTTATTATGCTTCAGGGGACAATTATGGCAAAAACACGGGGAAATTAAGATTCTTTAGCAAGAATATATCATTTCAAGAAGAAAGTTGTGAAATTCTGGGATTCCGGCTCGTCGGCAGACAAGTCCAGAATTTTTTAGTTAAAAATGCGATTATTTGTCTTATCTCTTATTTTATTTTCTAGGGAATAAAAAAAATTAACAATAGCCTATATTGATTTACATCTTTATTTATAACTGCTTTATAAATGGAAGTAAAAACATTTAAAATCCCCATTTTGAATAGCTAAAAGAAGACCTTTGCCCCTTTTGTTCCAAAATCAATACAATATGAATGGAATAGAAACAAGCAGACTTTTTGCTATAATTGCTCTAAGGTTGGAAAATTTCTGGCAATTAGGAATTTAGAAATAAAATCTCAAAATTCTCAAGACAACAAGAGTTTGAAAATTCGTGCAAAAACAGAAAAGTAACATAGAATTGCTATAACATGGATAAAAAATGTAAATATTTTTATTATTTTGGGATATAAGTAGTTAAAGTTAAGGTGTTTATGTTTACCTTCCAGAATTTCCCCAAGCCATTCTAACAAAATGCTAGATAGAGTTTTTTTTTTTTTTTTTAAATGCTTCCACTTATTTGTTACTTGAAAAAGGCTTCTCTTTCACAATATCAAGTTGCGTTACATAATTTAAGATTATCCACGTAAAAATTATTTATTTTATTGCAAAATTCTGTAAAGATAAATTCTAAATAGCACTATAATTTACTGTTTGGATGTTATTTCTCATCCCACTCGGTCGACAGCAACATCTAGATCAAGTCAATGAAGAACGTGTGTTTTTAGGAAGTAAGGGGGAGGGCAACTTCTGTTGTGATGGAAAGTCCGTAGGTTCTGACTTGGCTTTGTGTCGCTGAAGAAGGAGGGCAGTGACTTCGGGGAGACGTTTTTGTGGGAACTACCCCGCATTTGTGAATCGTATGTGAAAAACCCGGAAAATTCGCACCTGGTTGTCCGACTCATTAGGAAAGATTTTGAACCTCACAAACGCTATTGATTCTCCTCATTTATGAAACAGTGTCTACAACAAAGCAGCCAGCGGATAGAACCTCCTCCCAAATGTTCACCAGCGGCGCCCGTAGTCACTGAGCCAGTAGTCGGACACACTATAATTTAATTCAATGTAATCATTTGAGAGTTAGAACAAAATTGCTAAATATTCTATTTAATGATAAATAGTTCATTCATTTAAGTACCAATAATAAATTTATGCAATTCAGAACTTGGTGAGAATCGTGTCAATTGTAATTTACAAACTGTTGTCAAACTGTAAATGAAACTAATGCAAGAAAAGGCTTGACAAAAACTCACGAATTTACTAATAAAATTATAACAAATGAATTTACATACTGGATTGAAGCATACATTTCAGTTCCTGTTCTACAGATAGCGTCATATATAGTACCACAGCATTAATTTTAATGTTATTTAACGTATCACGAAAGGTGTAATTTCCTGTCATGTTGCTGCCATGAGAGGAAAGTAGTTTAATCGCCAAACATTGTTTGAAATTTTCGTCTGACGCTGCGGTGTTTACTGAATTTGAAAGGAAATTCAAAGTAAAGAAACAAAATAACGATTTACAATCAACTAAAATAACGTATCGAAATTTATTAATGAATTTATTCGCATATCGACTTTTAAATCACACTAAAGAATTATTCTTTAATTTTCAGATATTGAGAGATGAGAATACTCAAGTTTTAGTGAATAAAGTTTTAACGACTGGAGTTGAGAATAAGGATGTAATGACATTTTTTTCCTCAAATGTTTTGTGGGTGTGGGAAATAAAAACACAGTAAAATTAATAAAGGCAATGTACAATGTAAAGTGTTTTCTTTTTGTATGTGATGTAGATATAATTCCTTCTTATGATTTAATAAAAAAAAAAAAAAATAAATAAATGTTTTAATAATGTGCCACATTTGGATCGAAGAATTGCATATCGTATAGAAGCTATTTGATAAAAATTCTGCTTATTTGCTGCTGTCTAATACACTTCTTATGCGACACACTAATGATGGTTATTAGTATAGCAGGGCTATGTTGCGTTCAGTTTTTCGCAGAGCAAACAGATTTAAAACATTTCATAAATAATTGCTCCAGTTAAATTAACAGTCTATAATAAGCAAAAAAAAATAATAATAATTTAATAGTAAATCAAATCAATACGATTTTTAAGAGCATATGTGAATTAGTTTTTGTTATGAATGGGGTATGTCTGCTTACTTATGTATTGAAACATTTGCTTTGGAACCAATTAAAATAATTTATGATAATATTTCATACCATTTAATACGTTCTTATAAGGAGGGAAAATAATATAAAAATTTTAAAATCATTACAAACTCATTTTCTCCAAAATTTAACTTATATCCCTTTAAGAAAAATTACAACCATGCTTCATCCTACCCACTAGTAACAGCGTCCCCCCTGTGGTTTTCAAGAGAAATGGTCAGCCAGCCTACAGACACTCACCTGGAAAGGAAATATATTTCACACATCCTGCGCGTAGCTGAGTTTTTTTCATTTTCGGCTTAGAAGTGGAGTCCTTCCACGGATCTAGAATTATCTGTCTTTAAATGTGTTAAAAACTGTACGTCTCTAATTGCTTGTGAGTGGTGTTTGTGCGTGTATAAATGAAGTTATGAGTTCTCCAACCTGTTTCTTAGCAGCCTGATGACCAATTGGCCAGAGGCTTCATGTTCGAATCCTGGCGGTGGATTGTTTGCTAATCGTCCGGAATCCATGTTAAACTATAGGTACCAGTCTAATTAGCATAAAGTTTGCACAAAATGACAGTAAAGCGAAAAACCAAACCCTGAGGTACAGGTCCTCTAGTACCTCAACCGAAC
>BPLR01012439.1:0-23705 GCA_021605095.1 Caerostris extrusa
ATTAATACTGCTTCACGTTTACATTTGGTTTTTGGCGCGTTAGGGGTTACCAGTGTGTAAGTGTTGTTTGTAGCTATCTACAGAAATTCTCATGTTCCACAATCAACAGTTGGACGCTTGGAACCGCAGGCGTGCCACTGCCCTCACCGCTGGAAGCACGGTGTCTCAGTGTTTTACAATAGATTTTCAGAAGTGGGATTCGAACCCACACATCAACAGTTAGGGTTTATACCATTGAAACTAATAAGTATGGGCCGTGGAGAAAATTTAACATCTGAAGCCAGTGGCAAATGTTTTGAATGATGGCCCTTCAATGCAAAAGTATCATCATCAAGTAAAACCTAAGGATGACATTAGGTTAAATTATGTCCATTTTCGATCACAAACCGCTTCACTTGACCCTTATCAGTAATGTATGGCGAAGATGCAACTTTTTCCGAGTCAATTGCAGTCACTTCACTTTGGTTTGATTATGTGTAATCAAATCTAGTACACATAATATGTACTCCTTCTTTCTTTTTCATATTTTACTTCCACTAAGATATTTTCTGTTAATAATCATGGTATTATGTAATTCCCACCATCAACTAATTAGATAATAATCATGGAGAATCCGTGATACAAGGGTCTTCCCAGTTTTCTCGAAGTCTCTGACTTGCCAGCGAGAATTCCCACTTTTAATTTTGTAAGTACTTATTCAAATATTGGGGAATTCCATTGAAATTAAAAATGTCCCAGTGGCACATGGGTGAGGAATTTACCTTTTTTTTATTTTGCTAAGTACCTATTTACATGCTAGAAATCGGGAAGTCTCTAGCATCGAGATTAAATGTAACTATTTTTATTACTATTACTACCAGATGCGATATACTTTTCATGCAAATGAGTTCAAAATCGCGATACACATTTTTACTTTTTAAATTCATTAAATACATAATTAATAAAGTTACTTTATTTTGAACAAGTAATATAAAAAAAAACATTTTTAAGTCAATTCTATTTTTTTTTCTATATTGCAGAAAGTCCTATATAAATAATTTTCATTCCTTTTTTAAGTCTATCAGGTGCCATCTATTGGTAGATATATGCGATTTAAATCTAAAAAAACTAAACTAAATATTATTATACTTAATTTAATTTAATTACTAATTAATATTTGAAAAACCTGTATCAACATCCAGTGTCATCCACTTTACAAGTTCAAAAAAATATTTGAACTTAGTGTATGAATAGAAAGTATTTTATGAACGATTGAACATTTGAACAAGATATATATAGGGAGAGTGTGAGCTAATAGAAGGAATTGAATAATAAATGTCAGGCCTTTCCTATACTCATAGCCTCTTTGCTCGGGTAGAGACCAGTTGCATTTTGCGTGTCTTGCCACCCTATTGTTACGCCAGTAAGTGTGGGGTAATTACTTAAAATTCCTCCTAAAAGACCGTCTTCCGTCCTGTAGGTGTATTTGGGTGGCATGCATAAGTGAAACACAAGAGATACTTATGGAGAACAACAACAACAAAATAGATGCACTCATTCAACAAAAATCAATTAATTCATTAACAATATGCTCACATAAACAAAATATTTTATTTAGATATTGAATGACTATTGGATTTAGCATCACTTACTTCGATATGTATTCTCTGTCTATCAATTTTTATGACATTCTACCCATTCTTTTATGGCGTTGTATTTTTTTTTATGTTGGGCAAGTATATTTATCTATAAAACAAAACTTTCATTTATTGTTTTGGACCTAAACTACCTGGTAAAGTATTGTATGAGTATATGAATGGAGGATTTTAGGTTCGAAACCCGAAATGTATAAACGAACCATATCTTAGATGTCTGCTAAAAGTTGTAGAACCATAGCTTCCTGTTTATATTTAAGATGCCTTTCTGCCAACAATCTGTGGACTGTAAAGACATTTACAAGACATTTAAAATCTGTGGTCTGTAAAAGACATTTACAAGACCTTAACGACATTTTCAATTAGAAAGGCAATCAAATACCAACCTTTTCAATTATTCGTTCTAAATTGGGTTCCATAATAAGAGCGTAACATCACAGGTCCTATATGCGCCGTGTTGAATTATGGGTAATGTTAAATGTAATACATATATGTCGTTCTAATGACACATCTGCAGTTCTAATGTCAACGACCAAAATGTACATTCTCATTTATACTTTTTCATAACATCATACCACACTTTTAGGGCGTTGTTATTTCTTTATGTCTGACAAGTATATTTATCATTAAAATAAAACATTCATTTATCGTTTGGAACATAAACTACCTGGTAAAGTAGTGCATGAGTATCTGAAGTGAGGATTTTCGGTTCGAAATCTGAAATGTGAAACCGAACTATAGCTTCCATTTCTACGCTGTAAGTTAGCCCAATATATGGGCTGTAAAGATATCTACGAGACAATATGTGGATTACGAGTATAAAAAGCATCTACAAGACAGTCTGTGGGCTGTAAAGCATTCTGTTGGGCACGAGCAAAGGAATGATGCTGTTGCTTCCCTCACATACTAACCCTTTCGAATATTCGTTCTAAATTGGGGTTGCATTATGTGGATGTAACATAACAGGTCCTATACGCCCCGTATTGAATTCTCATCTAATCATCAGTGGCGCAAACGCTCCATGATGAGCCAAGGCCAATCTGCCTGCTGGTAGATTTCTAGACTGGAGATGTTTTCTTTTTTACGGGGTAGGTCCTACGTTCAAAGCTCTACAGCCATATTAAATAGGACCTATTGTTTAAAGTGTATTCCGATCCACTACAAATATTCATGGAACTGCCGGGACTCGAACGCGAAACCTGTGGCACCGAGCACCAGAGCAGCTCTAGTCACTCGGCCATCAAGCTTCTAAACAATAAAATTTTCTTTTCATTGGTTGTCAGCAACATCCCCATATTGAGCCATGATCTATCTACCTAATGGCAGATTCGAAACAAGAGATGGTTTCTTTTTATGTAAAACGTTTGGCACCGAGAACTCCAGAACGCTAGTAACTCTGCCATCAGGCCCCTATATTGAATTCTGGATAATGTTGAATCTGCTACAGTTCTGCCATTCTAATACCATATGATCTGCAGTTCTATTGTCAATGGGTCAAATATCAGGCATTTTGAATTATTTGTGTTCAATTTTAAGAAGAAAGCATTTTTATTTTTAGACCTAAATCATTTAAATTAAATCCATTTCACGAGTAGTGAGATTAATCTTCACTCCCATCAAAACAGATGGAACAATAGTTTTAAAGTCACATTACAACACCTAACTAATGTTGAGCGATTCCAACATTCAACTTACAAACCAATATCAGATAATTATTCTACTGGCGTGACGTTGAATATTAGATAATTATTTCTCTTAACTGAATTAATTTGAATTATTCAGTTGAGTCATCATATCAGAAGTCTGCTGTCATAGATAAACATCGCTTCTCATTATTATGAAGCATGGTTTCCTGTGTTAATAAACAACTGAAGCATGATTTTAATTAACAATCGACTATGCATTAATCGTGTGAAATAAAACCCCAATTCTTCTTAGTCATTCATCTACGAAAATAATAATGAAAATTTAACTATCAAAAATGTGTTATAAAATATTTCTTATAATAGATTTCCAACAGTTTTTGAGTTTTTATTGTTGTGAAATTGGTAAATAGGGTTAATTATGATAGGCCCAAGTTATGTAATAAATATTTATTAAAGTTTAAGTTATATAAGGATAAACATCAAAGGCTCATAGCCAAAAAAAAAAATTGAAAGGTAGCCATAATATATGGCTCTGGCACTCAGTTCCGCAGGTTTCAAGTTCGAGTCCCAGAGGTGACATGGATGTTTGCATTGATTCGGAATCTATTTTAAGCCGTTGGTCCCGGTCTCATATAACTGTAAGAGCTTCACGGAGCCCAATCAGACTTCTCTCACCCAGATCATTCCCAAACTGTATAGGGGCAACTCAGCTCTAGGCACAGTGATGAGGTCTGGTGTAGTGGTAGTAATAGCCATAATATATGAATTTTATTTACAACAAAATATGATTGGTATTCCTTCAAAAAGACTTGCTTGATGAAAGATTAAATAAAAGGAAAAATGATCCAGCTTTAATTAAATAATGTAGTAAACATAAAATATTGTTGTTATGTTATTACCTATGGTTTTTTTGGAACTCAATGCATACACATTTGGCCAAGAAACAAAAAAAAAAAAATCAAAATTTCAAATGGAAACCGCCAACGGCCATCCCATGCTGAATATACCGGTTCTCGTTAGATCACCGAAGTCAAGCATCATTGGGCGCGGTCAGTACTTCGGTGGGTGACCACCTGGGAACACCGCGTGCCGTTGGCCTTCACAAATTTGGGACCTGAATGGCCGAGTGTCTAGCCCTCTGGCGCTCGGTGCCACAGGTTTCGGGTTCGAATCCCGGCGGTGCCATGGATGTTTGTAGTGGTTCGGAATCCACTTTAAGCCGTAGGTCCCAGTCTCCTATGACTGTAAGAGCGTCACGGAGCCAAAGTCAGACTTCTACCTACGGGTGCTCCATCACAACAGAAGCTGCTTCCTTCCCCTTCAATCATGAGTACGTATGGGCGTGGGCTTGCCAGCCAAGTGGGCATAAGAAACAACAACAAATGGAAAAGACCAGACATTCCTAACAAAGGCTTTAAAAATAGTTTAAAAAGAAGTTAACTGTTCTAAGGATAAAAATTTAAAAAAGAAAGAAACACCCTAATAAAAATCCGTGTGATGTAGGACATGTTTTTTTCTGTTCCTCCAGTAAAGAGTACGCAAATCATCATTGCAAGTTAGAGTCCAGTCCTGATCCAACAAGTACTGATTTTCTTCGTTATATTACTGTATTTGTCTGTCTTGGCCACTTGCCGATTTTTCACGAGATATCTGGCCGAACTACGATTAAGATGTGTCCAATGCAATAAAGTGAATTTTGGTTTGGTTTGTCGCTCTACGATCATTTTTGTGCACACAGTTTAACGGGGTTTCGAACCACATTCAGTATTTGAACCCAAAACCTGTGGTACCACAATCCAAAGCGCTAACAAATCGACCATCAGGCCGCAAAGACTTTTAGGATAACTACAAATTTTTAACTTCTTTTATATTTCAAAAGCCATTTTTTACAACTTTTGTCGACAAAAAAGTCTTATACAAAAAGTATTACACCCAAGTGAACCATTTCCATAGGCTTTTTCATCGTACAAACTCCATGCTGAATTGTCGCCTATTATTGAGAAGTTTTTCTTTTTGATATTCATATGACGCTGCCATTTTTCATTCCTGATGACAATTTGATCCGAGTCGCCTTCCGGATTTCAGTAGCACCCGCAAGAAAACAGAGGTAGACATTCTTCTGCACGAAGTTTGCTCAAGTTTTTAAAAAAATTTTTTCCTCTCTCTCTCTTTTGATATCGGATATCTAAAGATCCTCCTTGCCATGAAATTGGATCCTATTTTTTTTACGGAAGCAAAGATTTATCTCATACCCGATTTTAAAAGACTCTATCAACTTCATTCAATTTGGTATTGAGATACCTTTCTTTATTTTCTACTTTATATATGGCTGCCTTTTTCCGTGAAATAAAGTTTTTTTTTATCTTGTGTGGACATCATGTTGTCCTGGTTAGGGGTCCGTGACGTTATCCGAAAATGAGGGTCAATATAAAAAGCTCCATTGTAAATTTTTGTTGAAAATGGTATTTTGGGCCCCCTTAACATTTGAAATTATCCATGAATAACGATAATCTTATGGAATTTTCTGGAAAATTTGGCATTTGTATGAATGGTTTTGTAGTAGGGTTTTGAATCACTTTTCATGTTTTGGTTGAGATTTTAAACATTTGTATTTCCAATGACTATAAGTACCCTTAGTGCGTTGATCCTTAGTTCTTTCTTCTTGTAGTTTCATTTTTATCACTTTTGGTATTTATCACATTTTCTCATGTCTATTAAGCTATGTAGTGCTTCTTATTGTATTTGGAATACTTCATTCTTCATATATATTAGAAGAATGAATAGAATTTTCAAACTCTGGTATATTCTTTTTGGGTATTATATATGATAACGTTTCTCGTAGAATTTGGAATATTTCATTTTTTTATTTACAACTAGAATTTTAAAACTTTGATACATACTTTTAGCTATTGAATGTGATAATGTTTCTTGTAGAATTTAGATTACGTCATTCTTCATTTATGACTACATTTATCTTAATGTTGTATATTTTTTAGAGATTCTTCAACAATTCACTCTTCATTCGTTCTGGATCTATTTAACATTGCTATATTCACGTGGTTATTGAATTTGACCATTCTTGTAGTATTTCTAATCAATTGCTTCGTATATATATCTTGCATTATTAAACATTGGTATATCTCGCCTATTATCGAGAAGTTTCGTTTTTTTCTTTTTATATTCATATGACGCCGCCATTTTCTTTCCTGATGACAATTTGATCCGAGTCGCCTTCCGGATTTGATTTATCTTATTATCAATTTATCTTATTTTATTATCAATTTATCTTATTATCAATTTATCTTATCATTTATCTTATTTTTGTATATTCTTTTAGAGATTCTTCATTCGTTCTTGATCTATTCAACATTGCTATATTCATGTGGCTATTGAATTTGGCCATTCCTGTAGTATTCCAATCAATTGCTTCTTATATATCTTGCATTGTTAAACATTGGTATATCTCACTTATTATTGAGAAGTTTTGTTGTTTTTCTTGTTGATATTCATATTAGACTGCCATTTTTTTCATTCCTGATGACAATTTGATCCGAGTCGCCTTCCGGATTGGAGTAGCACCCGCAACAAAACAGAGGTAGACATTCTTCGCACGAAGTTTGCTCAAGTTTTAAAAAAAGTTTTCCCTCTCTCTCTCTCTCCTTTTTTTGATATTGGATATCTACATCGAAAGATCCTCCTTGCCATGAAATTGGATCCTATTTTTTACGGAAGCACAGATTTATCTCATACCCAATTTTAAAAGACTCTATCAACTTCATTCAGTTTTGGATTGAGATACCTTTCTTTATTTTCTACTTTATAGAACATTTTTTTTTTTTTTTACGTGAAATAAAGTTTTCAGTTTTCAGTCATTTAATTTTTGACATCAAGTAACAATTTCGAATCTTACGGAACAAAATCTCAGATTCTGCTTACATCAGATATAATATATCAAAACAATAGGGGGACTTTTAATTAACCTGATACTTTTAACTTAAATTAACTTATCATAGTCTGCCTAGAGGGCTCTTCGAACGCTTACTACGGGATTTTGCCACAAAAATAACTTGGTTTCCTGTCAGTGGGAAAATGTCTCCCAAAGTGTGATATTTGGTTGATTCTTGGAAATTTCTGACCCCGATTGGCATCATCTCAGATAGAGCAAGGTATAAACAGCTGACTATTAGGTGAATTGTCAAGAATAATAGAAAAACTTATTAACTTAAAAACATTCAGTTTTTTTTTTTCATGTTAATATTCTCTTTCCTCATTTGCAACAACCCCATGGTAGGCAGGGCTGACTGTCTATTGGCTGATTTCGAGAAAGGGGGATAGTTTTCTTTTACAGGTAGGATTGTCAGCCCTATGCTTAACGCTCTTACAGTCATGTTAGACCGGAAACTACGGTTTAAAGTGGATTCCGAACCACTAGAAACATCTATGGCCATGCGGGACTCGAACCCCAAACCTGAGGTACGGAGCGCTAGAGCGCTTGCCACTCGGCTATCAGGCAAATTTGAATTCGTCTAACGTGACCGTTTTCCACTAAATAGTTGCTCAAACTGCGTCTAAAATATTTCCAATAAAAATAAGGGATTCCATAAAGCGACAATTAGGATAATTACAAATTTTTAATCTCATGTATACTTCCCAAAAGATTTTTATCACCAAAAGTCTTATACAAAAAGTATTAAACGGAAGTGAACCTCTCTCAACTTCATTCAGTTTGGGATTGACATACCTTTCTTTATTTTCTACTTTATAGATGGCTGTCTTTTTACATGTAATAGAGTTTACAGTTTTAAAGCATTTAATTTTTGATATTAAGTAACAATTATGATTCGTACTGAACCAAATCTACAATTCCGATTACATGAGATATACTACTGTGTCCAAAGAGTAAGACCAGTTTTCAATTTAAATTTCCCAGGCATATGTTATTTCATTTTTTTTCTTTTTTATGTTGCTGGCGCTGTCCTTGACATCTGTGTGGTATTTTACGTCGAAATATTTATTAGTGCTTGAGTTACGCTTGGTTTTGTAAGAGGCTAAAACTGATTGCCGGGACTTTTGAAAACCATTTACAATGGATTCAGAACCACTAACAAACATCCATACCACCGTAAGAATTCGAACCTTTAACTTGTGACTAAAGGCCAGAGTGCTAGCCAGCTGACCATCAGTCCGCAATGGAATAAGAGTTTCCGTCAAGAGACATCTAGATTTGGTTTGATTTGTCGCTTTACGGTAATTTTTGCGCAGTTTACGCTAATTAAACCTGGACCTAAAGTTTAATGTTGATTTCGAACCACTAACAAACATTAATGCCACCTCAGGGTCCAAACCTTAAGCCTGTGCTATCAAAAGCTAGAGTTCTATCCATTCGCCAGCAGGCCGCATGGATTAAGTTATTCCATAAAGAGATATTTAGGAAAGTTAAAGATTTTTAACCTCATATATACTTAACAAAAAACACATTTTTTACAACTTTTTCACCAAAAGTCTCATGTAAAAGTATTACACCCAAGGAGACTATTTCTATAGTACAAACACCGTGCTGAATTCTCGCCTATTATTGAGAAGTTTTTTTTTTTGATATTCATATGACGCTGCCATTTTTCATTCCTGATGACAATTTGATCCGAGTCGCCTTCCGGATTGGAGTAGCGCCCGCAAGAAAACAGAGGTAGACATTCTTCGCACTAAGTTTGCTCAAGTTCTAAAAAAAATTTTTCTCTCTCTCTCTTTTGATATCGGATATCTATATCTAAAGATCCTCCTTGCCTTGACATTGGATCCTATTTTTTTACGGAGGCAAAGATTTATCTCATACCCGATTTTAAAAGACTCTATCAACTTCATTCAATTTGTTATTGGAAATAACTTTTTTTTTTTTTATTTTCTACTTTATAGATAGCTGTCTTTTTACTTGAAATATAGTTTTCAGTTTTAAGGGATTTAATTTTTGATATTATGTAACAATTATAAAACTTACTGAACAAAATCTCCGATTCCGATTACATCAGATAAGATATACCAACACTACAGGTTGACTTTTAATTTTTCTGCAACTTTCAGTTAAAATAACTTTTCACAGTTTCACTAGATGGCGCTACAAATGCTTGTAATGAGAGATGCCATAAAAAGGACTACGAATGCTTGCAATGACTATAAAATGGAATTTGCTTCGTGTCAGTCTGAAAATGTCTCCATAAGTGTCATATATGTTTGATATTTGGATTCTTGTAACTTCCTACCCCAGAGGGCCTCATGTCCGGTAGAAAAAGTATAAACAGTTCTGGTGAATTGCCCAGAATAAAAAAAAAAAATATTAACAAATTAAAATATTCAGCGTTTTAATATTAATATTCTCTTCTCCTTCTTCGGCTTCAGGTTCGAATCCTGGAGGTGGCATGAATGTTTGTGAGTAGTTCGGAATCCACTTTAAGCTGTGGGTCACTATCTGTTTGGCCCACGTATGTGCAAGATGTTCGTAGAACGTCAAACCAAACTTCTTTTATTGGAGCAATAGCTCCATGGTGGACCAAGACCGTCTGCTTACTGGTAGTTTTCGAGACAAAAGATGTTTTCTTTTTTTCAAAGTATGGTTGTCAACCCTAGGCCCAAGAATCATATTACGTCGGAACCAACTGTTTAAATTGGACTCAATGTTAATATTGCGACAATAAATTTTAATTTCCTGGATTACTGAATTCTCGTGGTTAACAATAGAATTAAAGTAATTTTCAGAAACTTGCTTAAAGAAGTCTGTAAGTGGAGGAATATGAATGGCTTGCTGTATTTCAGAATTTCTCTCATATACCATTTAGCTGCGGTGATTTATCTGAGCGAGATATTTGAACATCTTCAACGATCTTTTAATTTAGGCTTAGTGTCATAAGACCAGACCGGACCTGCGTAGATAATTGTAGGTCGTAGAACAGCTGTATACAAAATAATTTCATTGTTTATGTTAATACTAGAGAACCTATTGATGAAAAAAAATATTTTCTAAAATTCATACGTAATTTATTTTTAGTATATTTATTCGAAATAACTTTCATGTGAGCTGCGAGTCTATGTTGTTTTGAAGTATCAAGTAAGCGAGTACCAAGAGTAAGTTATTTTACTGATGTTAAGTTTGGTCCTGTAGAACCTCTTAATTTGAGTATTTCTGTAATATTTGATCCATGTCTGATGCAGAATGTTGATAGTTTAGGATTTCCTTATCTTTTACTAAAATCATCGTTTCCTACTCTTCATATGCACTCTTTAGAGCAGGGGTCACCAAACTACGGCCGCGGGCCAAATCCGGCCCGCCAGTGTCATCAATCCGACCCGCGACAGCGAATAGCTTATTGTTGCTGTAATAAGTTGGATAAAAAACACAGAATGATAATAACTCGGCTTTATTTACTTGCTAGATAAAGCTTAATGACAAGCATAATACGCAGAAAATTTAAGTTAAGCATGACAACTAACACATAATTGAAATGAATCCCACTAACATTATAAACTAGTGAACATCCCGTGGTTACCCTCGGTAGTTATGTTGGGGTAAAGAGTATCGCATATGGATGGAATGTTTATATATGTTTGGAATGTATATATTCTGAATCAAACATATGATTTTTGTCCTGAAAATCCTTGTAAAAAAATACTATTGAGATTTAAGTAATTGCAATTTTTCACTGACAATAGTTTGTAGTTGTGGGTCAATTTTACTTGTACCAATTATTAAAAGAGATTTAAGATGCTCATCGGTTAACTTAGATCTGTAAACATTCTTTGTTTACTTCATTTTGGAGAATGTTTTCTCACACAAGTAAATAATAGTACCAAAAACAGAAAACAGCCCACGAGCAAATTTCTGTAAATTATTAAATTGTATTAGTGGAAAATTCTTATAAAACTCCAACAAATTTTTGGCCCTTGGTACTTACTAGAGTAATCAGTACGGCCCGAAGGCTGGAAAGTTTGGAGACCCCTGCTTTAGAGCATTGTAATTATCTCGTGTAACCTTAATGTAGAATTTGTTTCTTCCTTTGTCAATTAACTCGCACTAAGCAGCCCATATGACGATACAAGGCTCTTATACGTAGTTTAAAAATGATGGAGTTCCCTCGTTTCTGACTGCAATGGATTCCAATGGGTTTATTCACACATGAGTTCTCATGCGAGCGTACTGTACATGTTGTCACTGAACCACCAGGTGCGCAGTTTTCGCACTGTGTTACATCAAAATCGTGTTCTTGAAGTAGATCTTCTATAACAAAGAGAACTGATTATATTTAATATATTGATTATTTAAACCAGGTGTTTTTTAACTTATTGTTATTTAATTTAGGAAACACACCCACTTGCCCAGCTGAAAAATACTTGGAAGTCAGATGGTCAAAAACTGCTGCAAATACTGAAGATATCCAGTTTTGTCCCAAAGGATACACTGGTAAGTTATACGACAGCAGAAAATGTATTTAATAATTTTATTTGATATCTTATTTACTCATAATCAATTTTAATTAAAAAGGCATAGCTGGTTTTCTGGTAATAGTTAACTAAAAAATTATTTATTTAACCATTAAACCCATTTTCCTTATGTTCTCTTCAATGAAAAGTAAATTTTTTGGCGTAATTTTTTTTTTTCAACTTTTGTATTTGTCAGTAAATTATAACAAAAAATAAATAAACATATAAATTAAAAAGGAATTATACCAGTCAATTATTTTTAATCATTTTCAGCTACATACGGTATTTCGTTACTGTTCTAACACTCTCGACAAATTTAATTTATTTTATAAAATATTATCTGAGATGTACAAAATTATCTTTTATCTCTTTAAAATGAATTAAACGTCGTTAAAAATATTAAAATGTGACAAAATTATAGATTACATTAATCCGCGTAAAAATATTCACTCATTTTTTTATATCACAAATTCACTCATTATTTTTTTCATATCATAAATTATATCGAAAGCTGGAGCTAGTGGTTAAGTTAAGACAAAATTCTTAAGCCAGATAAACCTAACGTATTTTCGAAAAGGAAATCCGGGTTCGAAACACAAAAACTTCTGTGTGTACTTTTATAGGGTATGGATTCAATTAATCTAAAACGTGGAATGTTCTTCCTGGAGAAGAAATTTTAGTGCAAATCCCCATGTCATAACCTTTGAGGTTTATCGTTTAAATTATAAAGGAAAAGCTGTTGATTTTTTTTTATTATTATTAAGTGATTTAAGTGAGTTTGTGGAGATTATCACTTCTTTTTTAAAAATTTATCATTTTACATAAACGTTATTCAGCCATTCAAAACCTCAAAGAAGTTCAACTATTTGTAAATTCATATGTAACTGTTAACCATTATTTAACTTTCTTAAAAAAAGCCATTCATTATTCAACCATCCATGAACTTATAAAGAGAATTCATATCCTATTCGATTTATGCCAATTTGTTGAGGTAATCGCTTGAATTTAAACCTTTCATAATAATTAACTTATACCGAGATGCTCTCGGCTTTACATTCGTCGTGAAATTACAGAGAAAAAAATTTGCAATTCGAAACTTTGCAAAGATAGTCACCCGATATTCAAATCTTTCTAAGTTTTCGTTGCCCAACCATTTTTAAATGTCATGTAAAATAACTCGTTTAACCATTCTTAAGTTTCACATAAAATTACTTGTTTAATCATTTGTGCGATTCACATAAAATTACTTGTTTAATCATTTGTACGATTCACATAAAATTATTTATTCAACCATTTGAAAGATTCACAAAAATTATTTGTTCAGCCATTTGTAAGATTCACACAGAATTACTTGTTTACCATTTGTAAGTCTCACTCAAAATTACTTTTCAACCATTTGGAAGTTTCACACAAAATTACTTGTTGTTCAGCCATTTTTAAAATTCACACAAAATTACTTGTTCAACGATTTGTAAGTTTACACAAAATTATTTACTACTCAACATTTGTAAATTATGTGTGACATATTATGTATTTATAACTTATATTGGCCATTCGTAAATTATGAATAACTCTGTGCCTTGCATAACCCTAAATCACTACACATCTGTCGTTCCAGTGGTAAAGGACAGATTAAAAGTGATTATATTTTAAAATAGCAACACTAAAACACTCTGTTTCTGCAAATGTCCATAACTGAAATAATAACTTCATTTTTTTTTTTTATTTCGTTTACTTTAGGGAAGTCAGGAGACACTGCAATCTTAAAAAAAGATGACGAAGCTGTGTGGGGAGAACCGGATTACTCCAGATGTCTGTCCAGCGAATTTCTTGTCATCCAGGATAAGGTATGGAGCATTATTATTACTGGGATTGTTGAAATAGTTAGCTTTTTTTTGTGTTTGTTGCAGGATTCTAACATTTTTAGGATTTTTATATTATATTTGATGTATTCTATACATTGCAGGCATTTAATAAATGCTATTTTTGGCATGTTTTTGAATACAACATTGCATTTAATTTTACAAATTTGCTGTTTAAATAGAATAAATTTTATAATATCAGATATTGATTACAAAAAGAACATTCATTTAAACAAAAAATTTCACATTTTTGATCATTTTTCTCTTTTTAATTATGAAAAAATTATTTAAAAATCATTTTTTTTTATTATTAAAAATTATTTGAAAAAAATAAACAATTAGTGGAATGAATTCATTCAAATGTGTCAATTTAAATGTATTCAAGAAATAAATTCAATATGTAAAAATTATTAATAATGAACACAATATTTTATTTTTTGAACACAATATTGTATTTTTATAAATACAATTTGAATTTTCATTTTTGATAATTTTTTTTAGTGAAAAGTATTTCTTTTAACTAAGAAGAAATAAACAAATGAAATAAATTCAAAAAAAATTGATTGAATTAATTTCAATCACTCATTAAATTTTCAAATATAAGTATTTAATAAAAATACAATAGGATATCTGTATTTAATAAATACTATATTGTATTTGTATTTATTGTATTCAATAAATACAATATTTACAAATCTACTATTTAAATGGAATATATTTTCCTAATATTAGACGTTGATTACAAAAACATCATTTATTTAAAGAGAGATTAACCACATTATTCACATTTTTGATAATTTTTCTCTTTTTAATCGTGAAAAAAATATTTCATTTAACTAAGAAGAAATAAACAATTAGTGAAATAAATTCAGTTCATATTTGTCAATTTTAAGTGTGTGCATTTCAATAAAGATATGTAAATATGAATACAAGATTGTATTTAATGAATGCAATATTGTATTTTTTTATAAATATTTTTGCATTAATAATGTATTTTATAAATACAATAATGTATTTTTAATATTGTATTTTTATGATATTTTATTATATATTATATTTTATTTTGCAAATCTGCTGTTGAAATAGAATACTTTTTTTTTTTTATAATATTACTTGTTGAATACAAAAACAACATTAATTTAAATAAAGGTTTTCACATATTTTATATTTTTCTCTTATTAATCGTGATAAATATATTTTATTTACTTAAGATTAAATAAACAATTAGTGAAATGAATTCGGTTTATATTTGTCAATTTCAAATGAGTGTATTCCATAAAATTACATCAGAATTCGTATTGTGTTAAATCCCCCTTTATTTTCTTTAAAACATCATAAATATTTTCCTTTTAAAACGAACTGCACTTTGAATTCGAATTACAGTTTATATTTCGAAAATATCTAAATAACACTGAAATATCAAATGTAAATATCAAACATTTTAAATATTTATTCTATGTATTACTTAACATGTTTATTTAAGAATAACTTAAATAAATTTGATTCAATTGAAATACAGTACTTCAGATCTGTCTTTTAGCACAATAGAATTCGAAATATATGAATTTAAGCACGGTAAATCTTTCATGAATACTCTGTGATAAATAATTTTTAGAATTTTTATCTGATGTAATAACGGAATATAAGTAAGTCATACAAATTGCTGTAAGCATATAACGTAAAAAAATTCGAATATTCTGATTTTAATTCGACATTTTTTTCCTTTTTCTTATCGTGTTTATGAAGATTTGATGCAAACATTTAACATTTAGAATCCTTACTGTACATGAAAAGCACTGCATAAAATAGTAATTTTTAAAATGTGTTTATTGTTTAACTAATTAAATATTTATTCTTCCAAAAAGCTATTATTTAATCTAAAATGTAACTTTCTCGATTTTGTTAATCCAAAAAAAAAAAAAATAAATTAATTAAAACCTTTTAAAAAGCTAATACTGTGTACAATATCTATTCTAAACAATTTTTAACTGAGTTTCTGTTTAAATATCAATTAACTACAAATTTAAGCAAATGTAAACAAAACCATTTTTTTTTAACATTTAATTTATTCTACAGTTAAATTATTAACAATCGTCTAATACTTTACATTTTTGGTAAATATATCATATAGATTTAATTTATTTACTCATGCATATTTACCAACAAACACATTTTAAAAGAGCTTTTACATTGTCTAAAATAAATCTAAATATTTATTTTTCAAAATAGTAGAATTTACTCAAAAATCTCTTCTCTAAAAAATTGGAAAATTAAAATAAATAATTATTAATGATCGTCTTATATTTTACATATTCGAAATACAGGGGATTATAATTAAAGTCCCACTTTCAAAATGCTGTAGAAAAAAGAGCCACTCATCACAATGAGTTCAAATTTAAACTGGAGATACTTGAAAAAGGGGAAATGGCACGGCATCAAAAAGATTCCAAAGTGTATTAATAGATGGCACTGTAAGCGAAATAAAGAAAGGGAATTCTGCTGCCAGTGATATTTTGAATCGAAACTACAACGGCATGAGTTGCACATTAAACCAACTGTAGTGTTCATTGTGCTTGATTGTTTCGATTTTTTGACGGAAGGACTTCCAAGTCATTCAACAGTTGTGACACTGTTAGTGAAAATCCCATCAACCACGGGCGAATCGAAATAGAGGGGACCTTTTTTTTTGATGACATACCATTTCCTCCTTCTTCAAGTATCTTCAGTTCAAAACTGAATGCATTGTGATGAGTAGTTCTTTTTTTTATAGCATTTTGAAAGTGAGACTTTTTAATTATAATTACCATGTATCAAATAGATTAAATTTTTTCTACTCATGAATATTTAATAACAAATACATTTTAAAAGCGCTTTTATATCATATAAAATAAATCTGAATATTTATTTTTCGGAAAAAAGAAAATTTACTCTTCTCTCCAAAAATTGCAAAATTAAAAAAAAAAAAAAATTATAAATAAGACGTTAAAAAATAAAAGTTAATATAAAAGAAGTTAACATAAAGTTAATATAAAATAAAAGTTAATGTAAAGTTAATAATTAAAAGTTAATAAAAGTTAATATTAAGAAAAGTTAATATAAAGCTAACAAAAGTTAAAAAGTTAAATAAAAGTTCAATTATTAACAATCGTCTTATACTTTGCGTAATCATAAGTGTATAAAAAAAATTCAATTTTTTCTAATCATGCATATTTATCAACAAACACATTTTAAAAACGCTTTTATATCGTTTAAAAAAATAAATATTTTCCAAAAATAAATAAATAAAAATTTACTCAAAATCTCGTCTATTCCAAAATTGCAAAATTCAAAAGCTCTTAACATTTCCCCAATTCGCCCGAAAAGCTTTTACATTAAAAGAACATCTCTTTTAAACTCGTTCTCTATCCAAAATAAAGCCAAATATTTACACTGGAGAGAGATAGAGAAACAAAAATTTTTTAACTCGTCCTAAAATTGCACATTTACGTTAACTCCGATATTTCCACCAGGTTTCAAAGGAGCACGTGGTTACATCAAAAAGGAAAGCGTCCTTTCCCCCTACCAAATCCCCAGATCTCTCTCAAACCTTTTATCGATATTTAAAACGAAAACAGTGCGCACACCCCCGACCACCCCCGCACTCAGTCAGGTATCGGATGTTTTTATAAAAAGGAAGTCGTCTCTCTAAACCGACCTCTCATTTCAGTTCGAAAGTCTTCGGATGGGATATTTGATCACGGAAGTGGGCACCCTCATGCAGGAGCTGAAGCTCTATTTGTGGAACATGAGGGACCGTTTCCACATTGCGGAGGGGGAGCCCGTGGTCGACCTCCTGGAGGGACTGCTCGATTACCAGAGGAAGCATGGAAAGAGCGACGAGAATCAGTTCAAGAATAACTCGCAGGTTGTTATTTTTTGACTACATTAAGTACTGTATCTATTTTTTTGTTGTGTAACCACGATGTCTACTATTCATGGTTATATTGCAAACATATCCTTTTGGTTGATAACAAAGAGTAGCTTTTCTGAGGTCTGGTTATAACTTCAAACCAGATGGTATTGGTTGATAAACAAGACTTTTTCTGTTAAATAAGCATATATGTAACTGGTCTGGTATATATAAGCATATTCTTAAAACCATATTGTAACTATCGTCAGGTACTCTAATGCAATGACTTCTTTTCCGTTTATTCAGCATAAATACGATGCATTTACATATGTTATTAATTTTGCATATTCTTCAATGGAATAATGATGCATTTAACAGTTAAATATCATCCATAGAATGATAAATGATTTTTGTTTATTATGGATAATTTTTAATAATTAATATAATTTACTATGTACTAATGAATAATAATTTATTATACTTTCAATTAATAATGCTCTAATGATGCAATACTATAGTATATTTAAATAGTGTGATAATACATTTAATATTAGCAATTAATTACCAATAAATGATGCACATTTACATACTGTTTTAACGGAATGATACACATTTAAATATTCTGTGCAATGGAATGAGACATTTAACATAAGTGTCATAAATCATATTAACAAACAGATAAATGGATCATTCCATTTAACATAGTGTAATGGAACGATAGAATTTAAGCATATTTGGAACATACACATTTAAAATAATGCAATTTAACATACATTTAACATATTGTTGCAAGTGAAATGATAAATTTAACATATATTTCAATAGAATGATTACATTTGGAACATAGTGTCCTAATGAAATGATGCACATTTAACATAGTGTTTCAATAGAATGATTGCAATGGAACGATACACATAAGATGTTGCAATGGAACGATACACATTTAACATAATGGTGCAATGGAACGATACACATTTGGAAGATTTAACATAGTGGTGCAATGGAATGATACACATTTAACATAGTGTTGCAATGAAATTTAGATAGTCAATGGAAGATTTAACATAGTGCAATGCATTTAAGAATGGAATGATACAGATTTAACATAGTGGTGCAATGGAACGATACACATTTAGCATAGTGGTGCAATGGAACAATACACATTTAAGATAGTGGTGCAATGGAACGATACACATTTAGATAGTGGTGCAATGGAATGATATACATTTAAGATAGTGGTGCAATGGAACGATACACATTTAAGCAATGGAAGATACACATTTCATAGTGGTGCAATGGAACGATACATATTTATGGAACGCATTTAAGATAGTGTGCAATGGAACGATACACATTTAAGATAGTGCTGCAATGGATGGATGGTAAAACATTTAAGATAGTGGTGCAATGGAACGATACACATTTAAGATAGTGGTGCAATGGAACGATACACATTTAAAATAGTGGTACAATGGAACGAGGATACACATTTAGCATAGTGGTGCAATGGAACGATACACATTTAAGATAGTGTGCAATGGAACGATACACATTTAGCATAGTGGTGCAATGGAACGATACACATTTAAGATAGTGGTGCAATGGAACGATACACATTTAGCATAGTGGTGCAATGGAACGATACACATTTAAAATAGTGGTGCAATGGAACGATACACATTTAAGCATAGTGGTGCAATGGAACGATACACATTTAAGATAGTGGTGCAATGGAACGATACACATTTAAGATAGTGGTGCAATGGAAATACACATTTAAGATAATGTTAAACGATGAATTTGATGCAATGGAACGATATACATTTAGAATAGTATTGAAATACCATTATCATTATTTGTTAACCAATTTGTTAACAATAATTCTGAAAGATTATGCTAACCTTGTTATCTTTACTTTACGTTGATATTGCATAATACATAAGTATAATGTAATGTTAATAATTATTTATGAAAGTGTTAGATTAACATAATTAATTTTAAATTGAGTAAAAAAGTATTAATTAATACATTTAATTTTAATGTCATTAAAATTGTAGTTAATTATACATTATGAATCTTATATTCAAGACACTAATATTATTATATAAACATAAAATTATTATTGTATAAAAATGAAATTACAATTATTTATTAAAGTAAATTAATTCTGAAAGATCATACTAACATTTATCTTTATTTTGTTTTTAATATAACTAAATATAATGCAATGTTAATAAGGAATTTAAATGACCAATGTAAGTCTTAAACTAACATCATTAATTTTAAGTTGGAATAAAAACATTAATTAATAAATTTAACTTTAAAGTGAACACTATTTTAAAACTTAAATGTTCACTCCAATAGCAGTTAATTAAAATTGAATTTAATTATACAATATTATGTTATACATATAATGAATGTTATAATAATGAATTTAAATAAACAATGAAAGTGTTAACTAATATCATTAATTTTAAATTAGTCTAAAAAGAAAGAATTAATACATTTAACTTTAATGTGAACACTACTTTAAAGCTTAAATATTCACTCCATTAATTATTTTAAATGCTTTACTCTTATTCCCTTTTTCCCGATTAAATACATTCAATTTCTTTTGTCGCATCGTCTATTTTCAAATAAAGTACACTTTTACATCAGACAAATAAAAAATAAATAAAAGAAATCTTCCTACCAAGCAATATAAAAAGCTTAAACATCCCCCACCTCTTCGTTCCCGAAAGCTCGCTAATCCCATTGGTTGCTTTTGCGCGCGAAAATAAATAACTTGTTCTGGCTATATCACTAAATAGTTGTTAGCTACTTCTTTATTCAAAGACGCTTTATTTCTTTTTTCTTTTTCTTTCCAGATCTTCCTGGACATTGTATCGTTTCTCCTGGATTCGCCCCGTCTTATTCAAAAGCAGTCCGTAAGTAAGAGGAATTTTCTGGTTCGTAAACACGAGATTCGCGAATGCACTTGGTGAATCCCGACCGAAAAGACAGAGCGCTTCTTGGAGCAGGGGAAATATCCATATTGCTGGCGATAAGAAGCCAATCTAGTGTATCCAAACCATGGCAATGGGGCTCAACCTGTTGTTCGTAATACCCAAGCGAGGAAAATCTTCCGATTTGGCTTGGACGTGTCGTGTGTTTTTATTCAATCTTATTTATTTTTGTGGTGTAGAATGATGAGGTAAGAAATTTTTATTTGACGTGCAGCATTATTACATTGTTTATTTATACTTTGGTGAATTTTATTATATAGGGAGACTCAGCACCAGGCTTTGAGGTTAGAGGGTATAAGGTTAGATGTTATAAGGCACATCTAAATGATTCAGAATCCCATAGCAATACTGGGCCAGAAAGAATTTCTAAGTGGTTTTTCTCAAGAGATAAAGTTTCTAGCGTTTACACAGAAGTTTCTTTCATTTTACACATATGCCATAGTAGTAGTAGGGTAATTTTACACAGATACACACATATATCAGTAGCAGTTTCTTCGTTTTAGACACATATGCCATGGTTTCTTCATTTTACATATATCAGAGAAGTTTCTTCTGCTATACAAATGCCATAGTAGCACAATGATCATTTTACACATGCCCACATACATCAGAGAAGTTTTCTTCATTTTACACATATGGCATAGTTTCGTCATTTTACATATATGCACATGTATAGTAGTAGAAGATTCTTCATTTTTTATAAACACATATATCAGAGAAGTTTCTTCATTTCACCCATATGCCACAGTAGCATCAGGATCATTTTACGCATATGCCATAGTTTCTTCATTTTGCACATGCTCACATATATGAGAGAAGTTTCTTCATTTTATACATATGCCATATTAGTATCAGGGTCATTTTACACATATGGATTTGCCTCGTCTTATTCAAAAGCAGTCCGTAAGTAAGGAGAAATTTTTGGTTCGTAAACACGAGATTCGCGAATGCACTTGGTGAATCCCAACCGAAAAGACAGAGCGCTTCTTGGAGCAATTGCTTGCGATAAGAAACCAATTTAGTGTATTCAACCCATGGCAATGGGGCTTAACCTGGCTTTACGTGCCGTGTGTTTTATTCATTCTTCTTTATTTTAAATAGAGTCATAAGAAATCTTTATTTGACGTATACAACATTATGCATTTATATTTTGATGAATTTTACAGACAAGGAGTTCAGCACTCAGGCTTACAAACTTTAGAGGAAAAATTTGTATCTTAACGACTCGGAATCTCATAGCAATACTAGATCAGTTTGTTCGTTTGTTTTTATAGACTCTTATTTTTGTTTATGATAAGAAATTTTTATATGACGTGTACATCATTGTTTATTTTTACATTGGTGAATTTTATTATGTCACACAGAAATGTCTTCACTTTAAAAGCAGTGCCGTAGTAATAGTAGGATCATTTTCTGGTACGCACGTATATCAGAGAAGTTTTTTCATTTTACACATATACCATACTAGTAGTAGGATCATTTTAGACATATGATAGTAGCAGTGGGATCATTTTAGATATATGCCATAATAGTAGTAGGATGGTGATCGCAATTATGGAAGTTTCAACACCAGGTTTTGAAACTTAGAGAGATTGCACCTAGACGATTTAGAATCCCATAGCAATGTAGGTCGGAAATGAGCAGATGAGATCATGACTTTATTTTACACATATGACATAGTGGTGGTAGGATGGCTGATCATACGAATATAGAACTTAAAGATATTCATCTGGATTACAGGATTGTTTAGTTCAATGGAAAAAAATCGCACTGCGATGGTACTTCCGGCAATGATAACTGATAATGCAAGCCATACTCGTTTTTGGACGCCTGTACCAGCGGTTATCTAAGAAAAGTTCTTTCAAAAGAGAAGTCGTTTGTCAAATAGTCTTCGCAAATTATTTACTTGTGTTACACTCTTCGTAATTACCTGATTTATCGTATGTACATTAATAATCTGAGAAAAAAATTTACCCTCCTCAAAATAATTTGGCCTACTTGGCATTTATCCGATCATTTGTAGAATATCTAAGCTCTCTATCAGGAATAAAATAATCATCTGGCATATATGATGTGTGTCTCATGATCACATACGCAAGTCCGGTGTGGGGCTCCGCAGCCAAATATAGTTTGAAAAATTGTTCAAAAACTTGAAAATGTTGTTCTTCGAATGATTACAAATTCGCCTTGGTACTTCTGAAAAGATGATAATTAGAAACTCTCTTGACTCTTGACCTTCCCAGCATTAGACGATTCATCTTTAATATCTCTAAAAGGTTTTATGACTCTAACCCTTACATTGGTAATTCAGATCCTCTAATTTTATGACATTACTCTATTTGAAAATAGAAAGTGACCTAGAACTGTTATCATTACCCTCAGTGAGTGTTCCCTCCCTAATCTTCTCTGTCTGAAGTTCCAGACAGCATGCTCCACTTGTTGGCAGTTCAATCAACATTTCAATGGGCATAGACAAGATGCAATGCTTTCAATAATCAAGGACAGTAAGCATGGCGCTGCATCCCAATCAATAACTTCGTTCATCTTTCAATTGATCTAAAGAGCTGCCGTGAATTCTGAATGAATAGTATGGATACCATAGATGAGTATAGAATAGATCTGGTACAAACAATCCAAAAAGTTAGAATACGCTAATGCCAGGATGTCGTTCGCGTCTACAGCGTCTGATGTTCTGTGTATATAAACGGCACGGATTCGTACTGCTTACCATATTAATTTTTGTTGATGTATATTAATTAATAAACCGCATATTTATTTACATGGAGTACTTCCATTTATGGGATTTCCTATTGATGGCGAGTGAAAAATACCAAGCCAGGGCAAATCATTCAGATTGTATTGTTGTGTAATTCTGAGTCGCCTAGGGTACATGCTAGTTAGTACTCCTTCTAAAAGTTTGTAAACATGACTCCACTGCGGATTACATAGTGTCCATTTCAAAATAATTTGACTTGTTTTTAAATTAATTTGAATGATTTTGGGTATGTAAAATTTGAAAAAAAATTAAAAGACCAATAGTAAAATATATGTTTTGGTTTTGAAGTTGTAATGAATACTTGAATTAGTAATCTGTTAAAAATTGTCCACGTTTTTTAGAAGCTGCTATACTAGGGATAGTCACAATAAATCTGTAGGTAGTAATGTCTCTTCGTTACGTTAGGAAAAGAAGTAATGAATGA
>BPLR01012441.1:0-26969 GCA_021605095.1 Caerostris extrusa
AAATTTATTTACGAAAGGAGTTTTCGATTAAATCAATATATTTTTAAAACATAAATACTAAGTAATCATAATCAGTATTAAAAAATGCATGAACCACCAATTACATTACTCTGATTATATTTTAATAACGTTTATTACAAAAATTTAGTAAAGATAGGGGAAATTTCTTTTATTTTGCCCAATCTCACACCAAAATAAATAAATAAAATAAATGTTTATATCATTCTTGATAAATTGATTTCGAACTAAACAACTATTGTCTTCATATAACATTAAACATTTCTGTCAACTTGAAAATGTGTTTTAGATTCATGAATAAAAATTATTATGTACTTCAGTTTTCATTTCTATTTGTATTTGATTTTTCTTCTTATCAAATAGTATCTTATTTTTTTCTTTACAGAAGTTTTCAAATCTGTTTTTGCACATGCAAATACATTTTTATTTGCCTCAATCTTTGGGACAAAGAATTGTATTGCAGTCTGGCTGCTGTATTGAAAAATAAAAAATGACATAGAAGCCCTAACCATTAAACTGCCGACCCATTTCACTGACCTAATTGCATGTTTATTTAGTTAAGTGTTGCAGTGAATAATGTTACACATTTATATTCCGATGTAAAACTGAGTTGAATTATTCTTGAAGATTATAAAAGAGATATGTTGCAAATTTTCGACTATTTATCAATTTATTTCGGACTCAGGAGATCAGATTGTTTCAAACGTATCATGGCTTTAACGTAGTATCGTAACTGCAAACTTAATTTAATAATAAACCCATGTTGATGAAGCATGGCAGCTTCAGCTTTTTGTAATTTCAGGACAACAAATTCTTTTGAATACGTATAAGTTGTCTGGTATTTCTGAAAGAATCATATTTTACTAACATAAAATCTGTTCATTTCAGTTTATCAGGGCATAATGGTATATAAAGGGAGTAAACCAGGGCAAAGCTGTATGAAAGAGGTTAGATAATAGCCAATCAGAGCAAGCTGCATATATGAGAATATTTTTTAAAAATTTTTGTAAATTTTTATCAAGAAATATTGAGGAATGTATAGTTACAGATATTTAAAAAATCACAAAAAATCCCATCATATTTTGAAACGTTTTTTATTTATGTGAATCAATAGTTGTCTTTTAGGTTTTATTTTCGATTGTATTATAAAACATTTTTATAGAGTCACATATATTTCAATTATTTGATAAAAGAAAAAGCAACAGTTTTTATGAATAATTCTAGTTAATTGGTAATTCATTTAGAAATTAGTTTTTACAGAATTTTACACCAATTTTTTTTTTACAAAAACTCTTTATTTATTCTTCCAAATTTATTTCATCGCCTTCAAAGTAATCCCTCGGACACACAATGCACCTATGCCAACTTTTTTCCAATCCTCAATGCATGCTAAAAGCAATCGTCAGGGATAGCCTTCAAAGCGCGCGGCGATGCGTTGAATCTCTTCAATCGACTCAAAACGGTGCCCCGGAGTGGTCTTTTTGAGTTTAGGAATAGCCAGAAGGCGTGAATACGGTGGTTGTTGAACGATATGCGGTTTCATTTTTGGCGAAAAAGTCAGGAAGAAACAATGCGGTTTGAGCTGGCGCATTCAGTGTTTTTGGTGCCAATCGAGATTTGACGCGTTTGAGGCCCAGAAATGGGTTGACAGATCCTTTTGAAATTCCAACATCATCAGCAAAGTCTCTAATTGTAAATCAATGGTTTTCAAAGCACCCAAATCTTTAATTATTTGGACGTGAGCCTCTTTGTCGGTTGAGGTTGATGGTCGACCAGAGAGGGCTTTTCTTCTTCAACGCGTTCTTTGTCTTCTTTGAACTGCTTATGACATTTCTAAACACTTCTTTCCGATATAAAAAGATGCTCACAGAAAGCCTTCTGCAACTTTCTGTACACGTTTTCATAAAAAAAAAAAAAAATAATGCAATTTCTTTGCTCAATTAAATCAGACATTTAAAAATCGCCCAGTATCAGTTTTGGCGTCTCGCAAAAGCCAAGCGTAACTCAAGCACTAATGAATTTTGACATCAAATTTCACATAGATGTCAAGGACAGTGCCAGCAACCTAAAAGGAAAAAAAAGGTGAAATTCTATAAGCCCCGGGAATTTTAAATTGAAAATTGATCTTACTGTTTGGACACAGTAGTATTTCAATTATTTGATAAACAAAAAGCAACAGTTTTTTAAAGAATTTTAGTTATTATTTTTTATTGAGAAATTAATGGTAATGTATTTAAGAACTTGAAACTTCAAAATAGTACTTATGCATAATTTCATAATATATAAAACAGTCGTTACTAGTAGTAGAGCAAAAATGGAAAAGGAACAATATAAGTTTTTAAATAAAGCAGTTTTTTCCTTGTACTTTTCCCATTCTTTTTGTATTTTTTTTTCTTTTGATTTTCAAAACACATGCATGCCATTTAAGTGACAAAACTTCGCCTGAAACATTAATCAAAAGCTCCTCAGAACAAACCACTAACAAATTAAGACAACCTTTTGAAGACATTTTAATTTTCTTGAAAAGAAAACAACAAAAATTTACCCACGAAACGTTGAACTTAATAAATACTAGATGACTGCTTGTAAACTTCTTGTAAAAATAACACTAATGTTTTTCAATGAATCTAAATTTACCGTCTTTTTCAATCGAAATGAGCCAGAGGGATGATCAAATATGATTAATGATAAAGTTCCTGTCTCACTGTTTTTTTTTTCCCTTGGCGCACTGATCCTTAAAAATCTTCCTGAGATCTTATTTTTCAAAGTGACAACTGCAGTAATTTGTACTTGTCACTGACTCTTGAGGAATCTCACATTTGAGAAGATTTAAATGATGTTGGGTTGTGCATTAGTGTCGTGATGGATGGGAGTTAACTTTGGCTTTATCTTTTAGATTTTATAATTGTCCCTTTATCATTTGTAAAGAGAATTACATGCAAGCAATTTTTAATCTTGCAGAAAAAAATTTTGATATCCAAAATTAGACACTTTTTTACTTTTTTTTCAAATTGAACTATCTAGAGATTCTTTAAATTTCCCTCTATCTTTGTTTAAATGAATTTTCTATCATATAATAATTCTTTTTGTAATTCAATATTTTCGTTTCAGCTGTAATGTTTTTAATTAAAAAATAAATAAAATTCCTCGTAGTTATAGTAGATAAAATTCCTTAATTTGATACGATATATTTTGCAAAGATTTTAAAAATAATTCCTTCAATTGACAGAATTAAAATTGCATAAATATTCTTTAAGATTTTCTTAAACTTATTAAAGCAATTATATTTGTAAAATTATGAACAAATAATTTTATGTATGATTTTATGAGCTTATGAAAAATTGCTTTTACTTTTTCCACTTGAATCAATCCAAACAGAGTTGAAGAACCCTCTCAATATAAAATTAATTTGTTTTTTTATATATAACATTAAAGTTTTCAATAAGTTTTTGTATACACTGACAGAATAAACTATCTAGAATAAATCTTGCAAAAGTAATTTTCTTTGCAATTTTGAGTTATTACATTATTTATTAGCATTAATCCATATTTCCATTTTAAGGAAAGGATAAATATATTTTTACTACAAGCTGAATCAATATTGGAAGGTAATTTAATTTCAATTCAATAATTTAATTTCAAAGATATTGAAGATAATATAATTTCTTTGACATGATAATTTAATGTCATATTTATAAGAAGATATTTAAAAAAAAATATTTTTACCAATATTTAAGATGATATTAAAAATAAACAATTTTGTTTAATTTAAATAATAAAGAAATACGTTCTATAAATAATGTTCATAACATCATTTACACAAGAACTATTATAATATATGTAAATTTCATTTAACTAATACAACAAATTTAACTGGCAATTTGATACATTTTATGATAAATATTTTTAAATGATAACAATTTCTTCGTAAACAGGCCACACAAATATTTGAAAAGGGCAAAATTTATAAAATCGATTTTTCTTTTTACCATGAAAATTTTTCAACAGTTAGATTCGCTATTTAAAAATTTAATCTTTAAAGCATACAAGAAAATGAAACATATTGAGTCAAATACTTACATTTCTCATGAAAAAATACCCAAACAAGATCTGCTTATTTATATTTCAATAAATCCCAAAACCCATCATTCCCTTCAAGAGAGAGAGAAAAGTCCAACTCCTCAACCTTCAAGTTATGACTATCTTCCCCGGCAATAAAAGTCTGCTCCGGAGAACCCACTCTAGATGTCAGATCTATTTTATTTCCTCGTCGTCCCTCGTCTTTTACACGGGTCTTTCCCTCCATAGAAATACCCTGAAGACCAGAAGTCAAGAAGTGAAAAAAAATATAGTAGAAGAAGAGGAAAAGGAGCCTGTACCACTCAACCAGCACCCACATCTCAATTCTTGGATCACATACTGGGCACATTTACCTAGAGATGCACTTTGACAAGCTGAGGAAAATCCCTGTCGAGTCTGGCCAGGTACGCTTCCATCGGAAGATCTAAGAGCACTCAGAGCATGGACCATAGACCTCTAGGAATTGGGAAGAAAGTGCCTTTGTTGAGGCCACCAAATTCTATTGACAGTGCTCAAAAGCATCCTTCTGGAATGGACATTGTACTTGTACGGAAAATGGGATTATGGATGTTTTGCTTTTGCTTTTTTGGAAAAATAAAAATTTAGTTTTTATGAATGCAGTTGTTGTCGTTATTGTTGTAGTATCTTGTCCGAGTCAAGGACAGGGAACGAATCGTTTGATAAATAAGGCATGAAATGGAGGCTTGCATGAAAGAGACATGGAGTAGATGACATCAAATATACCCTATTATTCAGTTTTATCAATATTTAAAATAGCAAACTTAAGTAGTTGAATAGTAACATATAATCTTAAGAAATATACGATTTCTTGAAGAGTATTATCGGAGATATACAGATAATGTATAAAAAAATCAACAGCGCAAGTAAAACGTCATGTATTTTCTGTGGACTCTTATGGACTATGGGAAAAAATTCTTTTAAAAGATATGCAATGCATTATTGCAGTTTTTCTGAAATTTATATTGATTGATATTTAAACTGAAAAATACGAATAGCTAAATAGCATGTAATATGTACATTATATATATATATATATATATATGTACAAGTATTATTTTACGAAAATCCTAAACTTATATTTAAAATTAAGTCAACAGATTAAAAAGAAATATAGAATCCCATTTTAATATTTAAATATTAAGCGGACAAAATTAAATAGACATTAATTGTATTAATAGATTTACTCAATAATAATCCTGATGCATTTCAATAAAGAAAAACAAATGAAAACAAAAATATTTTAATGGAAAATAATCTAAACATTCTGAAATTCAATTAATTATTTACGATTACCATAAATTACACAATTATATGAGTAACTTGGCTATAAGTATTAGATGATAGCAATTTTTGTACAATAGTGAAAGACAGATTATTATTTTGAACAATATTTTATGCATTAAAAATTTTATTTACGTTTTATTTTGAGACATTCATGGAACTTAAGATTTAAAACGGAAAATGATGTCCTTTAAATAAAAATATTTCTGAGTTATGTTATTTGAATAAATTCTTTTGAAAAATAATTATATATTAAAATTATTGCAAATTAAAATAAATAAAGGACAAATAAAAAATATATAAATGTAATAAGAAAAATTCCTTAAAATAATTACAAGAAAAATCTATTATAATGAATAATTTTTAAAAAATTAGCAGTTAATAATATAATACATGGTAGTACTTTTATTTCATTAACTATAATATCAAATGCGAGAACCATAATAAACCTGTAGGCTTATTTTTTTTGACTGAGCAGATGATGTCTAGTGCAAAGATAAATAGGTGACAGAAATAAACTAGGTGACAAAAAATAGCCAAAGTAAGATTTTGAGAAGGTCTCTATTCTCACCTAAATGATCCTCCTGTAACCTTAACTGAATATTTTCCTTTCTGTGGTCAGTATGACCAATCTAAATATTATTCAATTTTGCTAAGTGGCCTTCCCAGAAAATGATCATAGTTATCTGAGATCGGGGGACATTTCTCTCGATATTGAGCATTCTTCCCAAAGGTCATTCGGAAGAAACGACCTGCCGAAGCATTGATATTGACTATTGTATTGATTGTTAATTGTACTATTCGTAATTAGGGTTAGTAAAGGGCGTTTATATTGTGTCTAAGAAATGGCAGCGAAGTTTTTATATTGAAAAAAGATTCTGAAGTTAGGAGGAAAGCAATGTCAAAATATATATAGTCAACAATGTTTTATTTCTCATTCGGTTTTCAGATATATCAATATTTAAAATGAGTCGTTGATGAATAAATTGGTCTAATATTATATACAGTAAAGATTAAATGGATGTTGTCTTGTTATATTTTTAATCAATTAATCACTAATATATAATGAAATTTTGTAATGGAGGTTATTAAATTGAAGAGTCAAATGGGAAAAGTAATTGATTTAGATGTTTATTTTATTGTGTTTAATGGGAAATAATTATTTTTCTTTTTACATCAACTTATTTGGGTCCCAATGTAGCGTATTCAGTTGTGTATATAGTTGGCGGCATTTTACAGCCTCATCTTCATAGTTCTTGTATGTAACGCGTTTGGATCCTTTAGGAAACCATGAAGTCAAGTCTCTGGTGTAAAAATATTTTACTCACTTTACTTTGGAAATGAAGCAAATTCAATAAAAATATAATTTCCTCTTTCATACGAAAATAGAATCTGAGAAATCTCATTTAGAATCTGATCTTAAAAAGCAAATTCTCCGACTAAAGAAATCATAAGGCCAGTATTCCCAATTTGATAATCCTCACTTCTTAATCAAAAAAAAAAAAAACAAAAAACAAAGGGGAATGGATAAGGAGCACAAAATATTTTCCCCGTCCTCAAAGGCGTGGGTGGAAAAATACTTCCTTGAAAGATTTCCTTCCATCTGAAGATACAATTTCTTTTCCTTCCGGTCTGTATTAAACAGGGAAACGAAATAAATGTTTGCTTTACTCTAGACTTCAGGTTTTAAGAAATCATAACTTTGGCCTGAGTATTATAGAATTTGAAAATATACCACTGTGCTTTCTTCTTTTCACTATGTGTTGAAAAAAGATTCAAAAAAAAAAAATATTTTAAAAGATTAAAAGTCTAAAATATAAAGAATTTAAAGATAAATTCCATGCTACATTATTCTAGAAAGAATATTCATATTAATCTTTTGTAATAAAATTATGCCTAAGCAGCTACTTGAGAAAATTTCCTATTTTTAATTTAAAAAAATTTAACTCATAGACTATTTTTTATATTTCTTAAAATTATCAATATATGTTTCATATATATCATCAGTTTTAAATGTAAATAGTTTTTGAGGAATAAGGTTTAAAAAAAATACAACTTTGAGAATGTAAATAGTGATTACAATAATATGTCTGTTTGGGGCTGAATGGCCGAGTGGCTAGCGCTCTGGTGTTCGGTGCCGAAGGTTTCGGGTTCAAGTCTCCGGCGTCGCCATGATGTTTATAGTGGTTCGGAAACCACTTTAAACCCTAGGTCCGAGTCTAACATGAGCGTAGCGTAGGTATTGTTAATATTGTCAGCGCATAATTTGCGTCTCAAACCACGCACCTCCCGGGTAGTGCTGAGTAACATCGGTGCAGCGCTTGCCTTAAGGCATCCAAGATAGTGTCTCAGTGCTTATGAGCAGCATTATAACAAAAAATATAATATATCAGTTTATAAATTTAAAAATATTGTGTTTTTTATCTATTTAAAAATCAGTTACTGCTGAACTTTTTTCCAAAATTCAAAGGTAATAATTTTATCACAAAATGTTATTATTAAAAACCAGTTTTATGATAAAACTAAATTAGAAAATATCTAATTTAAGATAGGAATTTAGTAATTATAAATGATTAATATTTTGCTGAATGTCCTAATTACAATACTGCATTCAGAATAAGCAAGATTAACGATTGAGTTTAATTATATTGTTGAAAAATTGCTGTGCATCAAATGAAACCAGATTGATTGATCAAACAAATGAAATTTCAAGAGAATACGATTTAATGCTAATCAACGGCAAAATTTGGCTTTAAAATATATATGTTTTAGACACGAATACATAAGATAGAAATTTAATATTTATAAATTATTAATATTTTGCTGTCTTAATTACAATATATAATATATATAATAACAATTACAATTACAATATTCAGAATAAAGAAAATTAACAATTGAGTTAATAATAGTGTTGAAAAAATTCTGTTCGTGAAATGAAACCAGATTCATTGAAAGTAAAAAGAAAATACTAGAGATAAAAATTTAATGCGAATCAAGCGACAAAATTTGGCTGTAAAATATATATGTGTTAGACGAATACTATTTGCAAAGATTAATTCTAGGACCTTCCAACGCAAATCGTCTGGCACGAATTCTCCAACATTGTAAATGAAATTGATAGTAAATCTAGTGAGTTAGTATTCGTGACACTGATGTGAAACTTGTCTCATGTGATTGCATAATGTGTGTAGAACATGTTTACATGTTTAGCATGACGACAAATTTAAACATTCCCTTCTCGTAACTTATATTACAAGAACCATTGTTGTAGCGTACAGTTACGATAAATAGAGGAATTTTGCACTAATGATTCTTGTGCAAAGAGTTTCGATTATAATTGATAGAAAAATTTGGAATGAAATTTCTTTTACTTCGAAAAGGGAAATGTTGTTTATTCTAACCGCTTGAGACAAGTTTCATATCAGAATCCTGAATACTAAATCACTAGCTTTACCTTAGTCATTTAGCTAATCACACTTATTGTTCTAACAGTCATTCCTTCTGAACCATTTAGTAGAATAATAAGATGTGGTAGTAAGATGCTAAAAAGTTGCGTAGACTCTTATTAACCAGACACGCTAAATTATAGTCCACGTTTCCATACGTGACAGAGTGGTAAAAAGTGGTAATGTATATACACTCATGTCCATAAATTAAGGATAATGAAGTTCAGGCAAAGAAAAAGACAGAAGCAAAACAAATTTGACTTATTTGTAAAGTCTATTTATTAAACAAAAGGTAAAGAGCAAAAAAATATGACTATATATGTGAGACATAGTTAATAAAAATTGCGATTTTTACTCCCTGTAGCAAATTTCAAAAAAGAACCTATTTACAAAAACATTATAACATGGTTAGTATGATGGTTAATATGGAGTATGTCTCCCGGACGATGCAATACAGGCCTTACAACGCCTAGGCATGCTGATTATCAAATTATCAATCTGTTCTTGGGGGAATATTACACCACTCATCAAGCAATGCCCTCCAGTTCCGATTTGACAGGTGGGAGGGGGGTTGCCGGGATGCAATTCGTCGGCCAAGCATATCCCACACATGCTCTACTGGATTCAAGTCCGGTGAGTATGCTGGCCAATCCATACGGGTGATATCCTCCAATTGAAGGCATTCGTCTACAATGTTTGCACGGTGAGGACGGGCGTTTGTCATCTACAAACAGAAATTCAGCACCCATGGCTCCCTGAAACAAACGTACATGTTGTTCCAGAATGACATCCCCGATAGATGTGGCTGTCATCGTTACCCACTCTGAACGTGCAGGTCAGTTCTGGAACTAAGAATAATTCCTCCCCAAACGAGCCATCCTGCACAACCGTAACGGTGTCGTTCCGTGGTGTTCTCTTGGTGGTAAAGGGTACCTGGCGCTCTCCATATGAAAGTCCGCCGTGAATCAGACTGCAAACTAAACCTGGACTCGTCGGAAAACCTCACACAAGACCACTGTTGTGGTGTCCACAATGCATGCTCTCTACTCCAGGTTAATCGCAGGCGACAATGAGTTGCGGTAAGTGGAACCACATCTGACAGGCCTACGAGCATATAGACCAATGTGCCCTAAGCGTCTGTACACGGTCTGCCTTGAAACTGTCGTACCGGTAGCTGAAGAGAGCTGACGAGACAGGTCTGATGCTGAGCTCCGTGTGTTTCTTTTGGCAGTAACTGCTAAATACCGGTCCTCATTCGGCGTTGTAACTCGGGGCGACCTATTCTGTAACATCTACTCACATTACCATCATCTTGGAATCGTTTCCAAAGCCTGGAGATGACACTCTGGGCGATTCCAAGTCCCTCGGATACTTCCAGCTGGGTACGTCCACATTCCAGTTGTCCGATATTCTACCACGTAAAAAATCATCCAAATGCTTTTTTGTGCCATAACTATGCGGTTATTGCACTGAAAGGCTTTTAAAGCGCTTGTGAACAATTTTACTTCTTTGCCACCATTCCTTATATACCCCTCTCTTGCACTCTCGTCATTGTGACGTACTATCCGCGCCATCTGGTGGTTTTCTGTAATTTGCATATTCTTTTTCAAGATGTGTGTGATAATTCTACAGGTGAAATTTTTTATTTTAGAGTTCAATTTCTGTGTGATTCTGAATTATACTTAATTTATGGACATGAGTGTATTTTGGATAGGTTAAAATTTAATTAGCCATTACTATAGTAATAATATTCTGGTATACTCTTGGCATGTTTAGTTCTGACTGCTGTCCGTATTTCCGAAATAAAAGCTCCTTTTAATCAAATGTGATTCTTTGTATTCTAAATAGGAATATTTTATTCAATAACTGTCTTAAAAATACAGCTTTAGATAAAACTTATTATTGAAAACGAAATTGCTTTTGAAATCAAAATGGATTGGTAATATTTTCAAAAGCATATCAATCTGCTTAACTGATCTTTCACCTTTTTATTATTATATCTGTTTTCTTTCCTATTTCTATTTCAGTTCTACTTTTCATTTAGACTTCTTTGATGGTGTATAGTTTGGAAATAATAAATGCTGATCATATCTTTAATGCAAAAGACATTTTAATTGACTGGAAATAAGCATGAAACTACAATAGAAAATGTTTTAATGTTATTCTGCATTAAATAAATCAAATCCATATTTTTATGTTTTTTTATTTACTTTTATCAATTTATATCCTTGTCGTTTCATATGAAACTTACAAAACGTTCGACTTTGACTTTTGACTCATGTGGGAAAATCCAAGGTTAGCGTTATTTCCACCAAACACACATTATTTCTTTGTGACAAACATTTCCAACTACATTTCCATTTTCAATTAATTTGAAGTATTTAATTGGAAAATAGAAAAGAAAGAGTTCAAAAAAGCAATCCAATTAAAATACGAGAGAATCTGTCACTAAATCTGGTTTTTTATGAAAACATGATTGTAGTATATGACATACGGAAAGGGATATAATTGCACTTTGTGGGCAGCAAATATTATTATCTAAGAGACGAGTGGGCATTTCTTAAATATAAACCTATAAAAAATTTCAGATAATATTAATTTAAATGCTCATATGCAATTAGGAATCTGAACATGAATATATGTAGCGATAAAAGTTGAGCCGTTAATGAAGAGGTAAAATTACACACAATTCATAATTTTTATTCAATGTATTTTTCGTTTAATGGTAAGTTTAATTTTCAACTATATCATCTGAATTTTGTTTGACATAGTTGCAATTAAAATTTAATGGCATGAGTGAAGAACTGACTCTTGAAATAGATGCATCATAATTTAATTTAATATATATATATATATTATACAAATTACGGCCGAATAAAGGTGTATTCGCCTTTGAAGATATAATTTTGTTAGTTAGAATTATGCGTAATCTGCAACTTTGAAACATTCGTGAAAGCTTCAAAGATGTAGATTACGTAAGTAGAATGTTTGCCTTCCGAAATGGTGAACATAAGGTGAATATAATTCTTGAAATGTTAGAATTGACTGGAGATTTTGACACAAACATATCATTTATTTTCTACAATGCAAAGCCTAAATTACAACTAACTAACAACGCAAAGCCTAAATTACAACTAACTAACAACGCAAAAGCCTAACCTGCAACTAACAACACCATCACTAACAACTAATTTTTAAAACGTTAGAACACCCTATGGTTGGCACACATCTCTAGTACAATTTATTTAAACATTTTCTTTTTCTCTACACGCAGTCCGCTATAGTGTTCTTTTGCAAATTCATGGTGGTTTTTTACTAGCCGGATTAGCTAGGATTTTTACTAATTAACTAAAAAATATCTAAAAGGGTTTTTCACTAATGAAAAAATGATTATTTTAAATATTGTGATAGAGTACTTTTAAAACGATTCAATAAAACTAAATACTGTTGTTGGTTCTGAGAAATATCGTAAAGTTCGTAACTGATATTAATGCAATTTATTAATAGCGTTCTAATAACAGCATTAAGATAGAATATATATATATATATATATATATATCGTTAATGACTCTATTTGCTGAAAATAAACTTTTATAGGAATAGTTTTTATAAAACTTTTGTAAAAATTCTGAAATTCAAAAGATGCGATAGTTTGAAAACATTAGTACAATTTAATTTGAAAAAGACGATGGAAAATTATGCAAATTTACAATTTGTATGAGAGTTTTTACAATAATAATAAAACCTATACAATAATTATAATAATGACCTGTACAATAGCAAAAGAAGTCTGTTCTTTTCCTCTAAAACAAATTAAGTGAGAAACAACAAATTATAAATAAAATCAAATATAAATAATAACAAAAAATATGAATAAATATATAAATTATATAGAAATATATAAATTAATCAAATAATTTATAAAAAACCCATAATTAACCAGCCATTTCAAAATTTTAAATTTAAGATTTTATCCTTTATTTATACTTAGATATTCTTTATAAATTCAGAAGATTTATCTATAAACAATAATTCAATGAAAAAGACGTAAAATTTGTTACTAAAAATTTACATAATTGAATGCTAGATTGATTATTTTAGATTATCTCATATTTTATATACTGTAATCAATTCTCTTTTGAAATAAAACCATTTACATCATAAAATTTCAGTTTGATATTATTTAAAATCCTTTTTAATAAATGTATCTCAAGAAACGTTAGCTGGTTTATTAGGAAATACAGTCCCAACAAATAAAATTAAAATCCACTGCATAAATTAATACTGAAAATCATGGTATTGCCTGTTTACACTTAAAATCCCCTTTACGACTCTCGCATCTCGAACACTATACTTCTGAAACACCCCCGCACACACAATACCCACCACTGCTTCCTGAAATATGAAACTCGGATGACTTCCGCTTCAACTGACGTATTAAGCCGCTCGACTTCTGAGGACAGTTTGGCAGAGGAGGCTGACAAACTTGATTTCCGATTCTGGTAATGGCTCCTAGCGAGAGAGTATTTAAGGACCCTTTCAGCGCCCATTTGAATTAATGTCGACTGACGGAGATAGAGCTAGGATGGAACAGAATATGATTCTCAAGTTATCTAATTCAAATTGGTCGTTGCAGCTATTTGATTTGACTGCTGTTCTCTAATTGGAACGATTTGGCACGAGAGTTAATATCTGACGAAATATTTCACCAAAACTAATAAAGTTGTATATAAATAATTAAAAAAATATATTTTACATTCTTTGCTGGATTATTTGTCAAAAGAGCATGTTAAAGGTCTTAAACAATGTATCAGTTAATTTTGAAAATTATTGAAGAATTTGTGTTTGGATACTTTATGCAAACTTGATACTTTATAGATACTAATGCTACTTTCCTTTCCATTCTTCTTTTATTATCCATGGTCAGATTTTTTTGTATCGTAACGGGCTATTTGAGTTTCTTTTTATTGTCATATTTGTTTATTTAAATTTAAATAAATTTTATTATTAATTATTGTTCTAAATTTTGAAAAGATTTACTAATCCTATTTCTTTCATTGTGATTTCCTTACTGAGCATGTGCTCTGTAATTTTTCTTCTTTTATTACTTTTAAATTTTGGATATATATATAATTATGTAACTTTCTTAATATTAATTATTGATATAGAGGTACAGGGTATATCTTCACTTTCAAGAAATTCCGTTCCATAATGTTCGAGAGATAATTTGGTATTCGTGACTCTCTTCAGATATAAAGACGTTTAGAATCACCTGTAAAACTCAACCTTGACCATCAATAAAGCGAATAAGGGACCAATGGTTTTCACTCAAATTCCTTGCCCACTTAAAGCGATCCTGTTTTTGTTGAGAAGATAGTGAAAAACGCATACTTTTGGCTTTCTGGCATAAAGGCGTTTTTCGTTAAACCCTTTTGTATACCGTTTGCGGCGATACAGCAGTTCCAGTGGTGGCCGCAAGCTATGAACTTAACTGGCGAGCAGTAGATTTCCGCTGACGAAGGGCAGTTATTGATACTGATCGTCAGAAACAGTTTTCATTCGTTTACAATCTTGTCCAGGCCTTCTTACAATGTTTCCTTCAATTTAAAATATCGTTTCCAAAACGTAGAATGTCTCGAAATATGTAGACATCTGTCTGCTTCTGTGATTGGCTCCCTTGCTTCTAAACGGTCTATGAGTCGCCACTTCACAGATTCTTCCAAATGATACTTCGAAGCTATAACAAACTAATTTATGTCCTTACACATTGAAATCAAACGCTGTGTTGCATAAATTCAATCAGATATTCCCTTTGCATAAAGCAATTTATTTAACGTCAGCCTAGATTTCAATATCAGAAACTGTTTGATTACTTTTGATTGAATAATACTAATTAGATTTGTTTTTCACATTTGCCCTGCAAACATGGATAACATTGATTGGGTATTTTATTGAATATCATTATTTTTAGGTATGTTAATTTGGACATGAGTGTATATATAAGAGAGAGATACAGAAAGAGTCAGAGAGAGAGAGAGAGTAGAGAAAACAAGAAATACGTATCGCTTTACTAACTTCACGATTAGTTGGAGAAATGACCTATAAAGGAATTTAAATTTTGTAAATAATTTTGCGCTCCAAAGCATCATAAAAATTGTGCTTCATGAGATTTAAAAAAAAACACCTACAGTAAAACAGACGCTAGATGAGAAGTATTGTGCATCTCTTAAAAAAGAGAAATTGAATCTTCATGAAAACTTTCAAGAATTATTTTCAATTGCGTTTCTTTCCAATATGCACATGTCAGAGTCAAATGCTGTCTAATCTCATTTAACAAATGCGATTCACTTAAGCGTGAACATATGTTAATTATTTAAACCCAAAACAATTAAGTTAATTAATTCCTTATGTCACGGAGGAAAATTATATTTAGGAAAAGTAATTAATTTTCATACTGCCTTGTGACTCTTTCTTAAAATATCAACCAATAGTATTTTCCACGTTTTATTAAGAAAAGCAAATTGTTAATTTTATTTTGCACGGAATGTGTTCATTTCAGCGAGTTAATATATATTGTTTAAAGTTATTTTTTCCTTTGTTACGGTAAGAAGACTTTTAGTAGTCTTGTTGTCATTTCTTTTTATTTTTATTCATTTTATTTGGACCAGAGTTAATCTGTGGCTCGTTTTTAAAACCTAACTTTAAATTTAATTATTGCAGGGTATTGTGAATATTTTTTTCTCATCTTAATTCACTGAGAGCACCAAAGACGTCTTAGTTAGCAAATAAATAATCTTTTTAAACTCGAATACCATATAACAAAAGTATATAGAATCTTTTAAATAATCAAAGTAAATTATAAATAAAAACTCAAGTACTTAGTAATAATAAATGAATTGTAATTGGTTTCGCCTTTTATAATTTAGTTTTAATTTTAAACACTTTAAAGTAGGGGAAAATAATGCATTCTATATTAACATTTAAGGACAGTTGTTAAGGACATCATAAATAAAATAAAAGAAAAGGACTTATATTAACAATTGATGTTCTAATTTTTAAAATAATTAAGTAAATAATAATTTAAGTAAAATTCACACTAAATAAAAAAAAAAAGAAAAGAGATTTATATGATTGCAATAAAGTTTGTATGCAAATGAGTTACTATTCGTCAAAATGTTTAAATTTTGGTTGCCAGTAATAATAATAAATAACTGTTATTGCTTATCCGCCTGGTTTAGGCCTCTAAATCAAGTCAAAAGTCCATGTAGCCTTAATAAATCAAAAGCAATCTCTCCCTCATTCAACAGATGCCCCACAGAGGCACCAAAACAATCAATGATATGAGAGGGAGAAGCGATGGTTGAGCAGAGGCAATAGGCAGGAGTTTTCGCATTTCCGTTGAAGGTTAAACTCATAATGTGGCCAGTCCTTAGCTAGATAAATCTGAGCAAATCTTGGGCAAGTGCACTACATGGATAATCCAGGGTACTTGCCTCATACCAGTCATGCTTGAGTGGAATTTTACAAGCGGCATTTTCTTTTGGCCAGAAATAGGGAGCGTACCTCAGAAACTCGTAGATAGAAGGAAGTTCTCTACCCTCCCCAGCAAGCAGATCAGCAACTTCATTTCCATATATACTCACATTGGATGGAATCCACTGAAAACGTACAGGGCAGCCTGGGCCAAAGCAGCCGAATTGACAGTGTTATCTTGACTTAACTTATCCAGGATGTGCTGCCAATCCCATAGAAATTGGATAGAGCTTTTGCTATCATACATCAGGTACACCAGATTTCAAAACAAGATTCAAGGCCTTTATTATAGCAATAAGTTCTGAGCGGAAAACTGGACTGTGGTCCGGACTTTTAAAACGATATCTGATATCACTGCCCGTTCTTCCAAATAACTAGAGTTCCATAACATCACAAATGAGCAAGCAGATTATGTATAAAAAGGAGAAATTCAAATTCTAAGTCGTACCTTACATTCACTTATGATTCCATCTAATTACTTTGATTATTTTCATGCATTTTGCTCCAGAACCATGTACATACAATACGAGAACATATTACAATTTCAAAAGAGCGCGTGTACTTGGTCTAAAGGGTTATCCAGGGTTGTTAAATCAAAAGATCGCTTGACTTTAGAATCAGTGCGATGTCGATATTCGAAACTTTTGTAAGAAATGATTAATTTTGGCAGAACACAACGTCAAAAGGCAGCGGTCTGTAACACAAGGTACACAAACGTCAGGTCAAAAGGATTCTCTCACAGAATTATTATATCGAAGATCCGGAGTGCCACATGTATTCTATTGTCTTCAAGGACTTTTGATTCAGAGAACGGAATCTGAGCTCAATTTGAGCAAATTGTCACTTACCTAAACACACCTCCAAATGAACAGAGACATAATATAACGATAGTTTGCTGTGTCTGGATAGACCTAATATTTCGCTTACAGAAGTAGAATTGTTTTCAGCAATGGATGTTTATTTGAATTCAACACACCGATGACCATCAAGACATGTCTTGAAAATTTAAAGATGGCATGCATATATTGACTTGACTGTCATTCATGACATAACCCCAGTAATTATAGCTTGGATGCTATTTTGTTTGATAAATGAATGCATTTAGCTATTGTCTGTGACAACCTTACAACACAAAAGCATGCTGATAACATTCTGTGTATAGTCATGTTACCTACCTTTTCACGCCACCCAGAAAATTATTTCAACTAGACAATGGCCAGCCGTATGCGGACTTGTTCTTAAAAATGACTTACTTGGCCAGATATATCGTCAGATTTCCCTCCAATAAAGCATGTTCAGTGTCCGATGAGCAGGAGGCTCCGACTAACCCAAAACTATGTCGGTCCAACTTAACAACCAGGAAAAATTTGGTAAGAAATCTCGTGATGAGACACCTGCTATATTGTCTAAAGAATTCCAAACTGAAAAACAGCTTGCATAAGGACCAAGGCTGGGACAACACCTTACTAATTAATTTTTTATATGAAGCTATATTTTTCTAAATAAAACATTTAAAATTTTTTGCAGTTTTATTCATATCTCTTTCTCTATATATACTTCCCATCTACAGAGTTCTTTTCTATTTGGACACTTCTTTCTTGGTATATTGTTTATTTATTTATTATTTATTTTTATCTCAGAATATAATAAATTATTTATGCATAATAGCACAATGCGGAAGGGTTTTCCACAAAAACTTTTGCCATCACATATTCATATTTTTTGAAGCACCAGTTTCCGTAAAATATTTTATTATGTCGTTATTTATCTCAACACATTTTACTAGATAAAAAGCACTCAAAATTCTAAAATATTATGTTGATAACAAAATCCAAAACTTTCAACCAAGATATATATTTTTTTCAATGTTCACTGTTTCTCATGGGAATATGTCCATCATTTATAGTGACCCCTAAGGAAACATAGCAGTCACTTCTTTGAAAACTGTCAACCACTTGTCAATTCCTTTGGATTATTACAAAGGGCTTTACGAGGTTAAAGACTGACTCGTGCGTTTTGAACTCGGTGACAACAACAAACTTACGTATTTTAGAACGAAGTGAGGGATAAAGTTTGTTGGAAAGATAATAAGCAGAAGATATTGCGATTCTTGCCAAAACTTTTGAATCGCAAGGGAATTGAGAAGTGTCACTTTAATCCTGATACAAAATCAGTGATAAAAATACAAAAAATACATAAAAAAATAAATAACGATCTATTTTTTTTACCAAACTTACGGATTATGAAGAATTAATATTTTTTTTTTTTTTTTTGAAAGAAAAGTTTTCAAAATTTATTTTTAACTCTATCTTTCAAGATCTTCATCTAACCATGTAATTAGGCTGTGCACTATTTAAAATTAAAGCAAGAATTTCTTATTTTATTCAACTAAAATGTGCCTTTTAATTAAAAATATCTTCTTTCTAGAATTCTCTGATAATGAAGGCTAAATTAAGAACTTACCTAATTTAAATTACCTTGTTAAACTGGATATCATTGCCTGTCAAACCCAATGTCGTCGTAACAGAATTATTCCCTAGGTTGTCAAAAATCTGAGCTATTTTCACGATACTGTAATTTTGTTTAATACAGTAAATAATTATCATATTACAATGGATAAAAATCAATTTTCGTATTTAAATTTTAACCAAATTTCTGTAAATTTCTAGAAATATTTCTAAAAATAAAAAAAATAAAAAAATAAATAAAATAGAAATAAATTCCCGAATTCTGTACATTTATTTCTGTATAACTTTAAATTAATTGAAATTAAACAAATATTTGAAGTATTAATTAAAATAAATTTTATTGTAAATTAAAAAAGAATACCTTCAAACATTTTTAAAAAATTGGTTGCTAATGACTTTTTATTTTTAATTTTTTTACTATTTATATAAAGTGTATTTGAAGTCTTAACCATAAGATATTATATCAATAGATTAATTTCTGTAAATATAAATAAATTTGACGCATGTTATTAATCTAAATTAGTTTTATGATCATGGCAATATTAAATATTCGTGTATAGAAGAGAAAATTTGCAGTTTTAAAGCGTATATTTATCTTTAGTATATATAATAATTTTTCGCTGTACAAGAGGTTCTGAAAATTTTCTAATCGGAAAGACAGAATCACGTCCAAAGTTATTAAATTATAATTGTGGGGAACCTCTTCCACGCTATAAATTTTTAAGAAATAAATCTTCTTAATTTTGTCTCCATTAGCAGATAGTGCGAAGAAGACGACATTTTTAATTACGTTTAGTGGTATAAAATTGGAAAGTCTTACCTTCTTTAGTTTTGAACAATATGCAATACTAATTAGGAATAATTACTTACTATGAAAGGATAAAAAAACATTTCTTTTATTCATATAAAATTTTATCTGTAAGTCTTATCTTAAGTTATTTTCTGGTAATTATTCTCAGCATATGAATTTTATCCTTCAGATATTATATTTCAAGATGTTAACATTCTATAGACTATAGAACTGCTATTCATAGTTTAAAAGTTGAACTATTATTCTAAACTCTACCTAAACATCTAAATAAACTGAGTTTTCGAAAAAGAAAACTAAAATACTTCCTGTTTTATTTTTTCAAACAGAATAAAAGTATAATTATGCAAAAATTTCTAAAAGAAAAGTAAAAAGAAATCTTTAGATAATAAGAATATAGTTTCTAAGAGCAGTAAAAAATAGATCTTCGAAGCAAGATTCAAATTTGTCTCTTAAAAATTAAATACAAAAGCAAAATAAGAAATAAATAATAAAAACGATAAGTAATAAATATCATGAATTAATAATAAATATAAATTCAGAAATATAAAAATAGTAAAGTTTTAAAGCAGTCTGTAAAAGAAAACAAAGTATGAAAGTTGATGAGACTGAGTGGCATCACCCATCACTAACAACTAGCCAATCAGCACACTTGAACTATGTTATTTACGGTGATGACATTTTTGGAACGCAATTTTTGAATGCATTTTTGACACGCAACGCAAGGACACATAGTTTAGTGCTTTATTAAATTTTTCTGCCTTAAAATTTTAAATGTATTTCCTTCATTTAATTATAACAGTATCGATTATACAGTACAATAACATATATATAGATTGCTTACATTGACTGATGTCATAGATTGATGTAGTAAATTTTGAATATCCCACTGACAGTAGTGCTTTTTAAATACTGCTGTTCAACACTTTGACACCCACAGTGGCACACGATAGACAATTTAAAGCTTTAAATTTTTAAATTGAAAATGGAGCTATCAATATTAAAACATCTCAGAAAAGTTTTACTTGCAGTTTGTGCAAAGAAGTTAGAAGTAGAATTGAAAAAAAAAAAAGAAACCAGTGAACCGTCAATACTTGCGGCTTTGGAATCACCTGAAAATTCAAGTATTTAGAAGGATATCAAATCAAGGTTTCCGATACGTTTGCTTCAAAGAGATGATGGGTAAAGATAAAATGAATAAGCAGAAATTAAATTGATCAATTCATTGAATTGAAAATCCTAACTGAAAGGAAATCAAAGTCATCGACGTTGAAAAATTCAATTGCGGAGAAAAGAACCTTTAAATGACCTAAAACAGAAATTAAAAAGTTCAGCAGTAATGCAAAGAAATATTTATCCTTTTCGAAGGCATTTTTCAAAAATCTTTGAAGATCAAAGATTTCGGATGATGACAAATTCAATACCTCTCGTAAATTTTGATACCAGTTTGGATACTTGAAAGTTTCCTGGCCACAGCATAAAGTTATCTGAAGGTAACATTAGGTAAAGGGAAAACCCCATAATCTATTCGGATGATGGCATTAACTTCAAGTGTGCTAATAATGATTAGACTGATTGGAATAAAGTGACTTATTAGTTGATTGTAATTAAGGTAATTTAAGTTAACTGATTGGAATTATAGTAACTGGTTGAAATGATTTATTAACAGGAATCAAGGTAATTCATTGGAATTAAGGTAACTGTTTGAAATGATTTATTAACTGCTTGGAATAACTTCTAACACTGATTGGAATAAAGACTCGATTCACAAAAGTTCAGCGAATCATCTGGAAGTTCAATTCTTTCTCAGCTGCCTGGTAGGTTGGTTGATAGGAAATATTGACTAGAATGGTCTAAAAATTATTTTGGAAAGAGTCTTTTTGACCTTTTATGATTCACAATATGTGATTATAAATTCACGTTCTCTGCTTATTTGCCAGAAGATTCAGATGACGTCGTAAACACAAATATGTAATCATGTTTAAATTGTGAATACTAGTTCCAATATTTTTGATATTGCTGTGTTGATGATAAAGTTTCCCCATATAGCTAAGATACAATAAAAGCTCCTTGAAAGATTACAATCTCGCTTCAGTATAGGCTTCAATATCTTGGCCAACTTGTAGAAAAATATTGTCAAGTTTCCTCTTAAACTGTAACTGCATGAAATTGTATTAATTGGAGAATATATATAGAGTTGCTTGAAATGGAATTGAACAAAATAGTTTAACTCATTCTTAGAAGTGATATAAAAGTTGGAACTGTAAAATTTAAAATAAAAAAAAGTGTTAGCGAGGGTTATCCAGCGTGTTTCTTTGTTGGAGTAACATTCTAATTAATAACATTAACAATAATTAGAATGTTACTTCAACAAAGTAACATTCTATTAGAGTAACATTCTACTGAATAAGAGTATCAGTTGGAAGAAAATAATTTTTTTTTCAGGAGAAAAGATTATAGGTTTCAGACACCTTCGGATTATGCTAATTTCCAGATTCTCTCTGAACCAGACTAAGTCCTTCGGAAGATCCAGGCGAATCAAACTCAAATGTCTCGATTTGGCGGATTGATAAAGATGCCTGATAGATTCGAACTGAACTCAGCGTTTTGAGTAGTTATCTAAGAACTCTAAAGAAGGGGAGGATGTTGAGATTTAGTGGCTTTACCATTATTGGCAGATTCTGGAGATGATGAACGCCATTACTGCCAGCTAACCAATCATTACATTTGATCTATGTTGCTCTCGGTAATGTCATTTTTGGAAAGATATTATCATGGAAGAATACACGAGTAGTTTAGAGCTTTGTTAAATTCTTCAGTTTTGAAATGTTTAATTTAATATAATTTTGACAATTACGCTTACATCGATTTATATCATAAATTTATACTGTACATTTTGAATATTATTGATTCATTAAAAGCAGTATTTATGTGGAAAAGATATTACAAATATGTTAAATAGTTAATAATATGTTACGAATATATAATTTAATTAACATATTAATTATTAGACAATATAATAATAATTTAGATAGATAATAAATTAATACATATTAATTGGTAAGATGTATTGTTAGAAATATTTTTGTAATTTAGTTAAACTGATGAATTTACAACTAATTTGCTGGTTAGATAATAATGATGTTAGTTTGCTGGATAATAATAACATCAAATAAATAGATAACATATTAATACATATTAATAGATTAGATACATAAATATTGCAAATATGTTTTATAATTTAGTTAAAATGATTCATTTGTAACATTGTGACAGCAGTTTCAGTTAAAATAAAATTAAATAGAATTTTTTTTAATTCTGTATAATGCTTTTATAATGCATTGATCAATACCCCTGCTCTATAATGCACTTGTCATCTGTCCATGCTTACAATATTGGCAACAAATTTCTTATACTACAATCTAAATATTTAATTCGGCTTAGCAATATTTTTGTAATGATACTAAATCATATATATCTGGTTGTTTTTGAATTGCTTTGAAACAGCGAGGTATATAGACTTTTGAAGTATGTAGCAGGTTGTAAAACAGCCTTTAAACTGGTGTTTTCATGTGTTTTCGGGTGACTGGAAGGCTTGATGGTTTCATTTTAGGTTTTGCTCAATAATTATTAGACATATAATACCTGGCCATTTTGAGTTATGGGTATCATAAAAGGGAAATTGCCCATGTCTTCAATATAATTTCCCTCCCTCTGTGTAAAAGTATCCGAATTATTATACTGTTTTACAGCTTCCGGATTTGTTTGCATTTATTGACTTAATTGAAATAGTCCAATTATTTTTGATAAAATAATACTAGTAAGCATATTACAATTGAGAATTATTTATTTAAATGGCATATTCTGGTTTGGCAAATGAATAATAGCGCAAACGCAGTTTGTTACGCTTGTTAAATTTAGTATTAAACAACATGGGTAATTTAGTACGAATGCTATATTACGTAACAATATATTAATGAATATTGCAAACAGTTGTGCATGGTACATTTAATATTTACGACATTAACCAGCATTGTTTAATTTTATAGAACTGCTGTATAAAAGTCAAATTGCCGTTTTCATAGGTTAATTTTGCGCTATTTCATTTGAATCATGAATGATATGTAGATATAATAGGACATTGTGCATAATATAGTGTCATTGGGAAATGTCATTATGTTAACCTTTCATTATGTTGACTGTGGATTTTCCAATATTCCTGGTAAATAAAACCAAAGGACTCTCATCATCCTCATCATCATCATCAGTGGCGCAACAGCCCCATGTTAGGTCAAACCTACTAGCAGATTTCGTGACGAGATATGTTTTCTTTTTACTGGGTAGAGTTGTCAGACTTACGCCCTACAGTCATATTAGGACAGGGACCTAGGTTTAAAGGGGATTCCCAACCATTACCAACCGGGAAATGAAACCGAAACCAGAGTGCTATTCCCTCGACCATCAGGCCCCCATATTTTTATTGTTTAGGTAAAATTTAGAACATGTTTCAATCCAATAAGAAAAGTAGCCATTGAAACATTAAAAATATAGAAGCTGTTACTCATTTAGTAGTACTTTGAGGACAAGTTACATACGCGAGTGACACTGCCCCTACAGTGCCCTACTGTTATATTAGATTGGGACCCACGATTTAAAGGGGATTCTTGCGAAAATTATTTAGTAAATAACTTTTATTAAATTCACATTATTTGTATCTTAAAATTCTATTCTTTGCAATATTTCCTGGAATAAAGAAATAGCTCTGACTGTTTGCTGAAGTGCTTTTTCTTTCGAAATTCTGTAAGAAAAACAACTACAATAAACCACACAAAAAAGGATCAGGCTTTGCTTTTCACTTTTATGCTGCTATTTAATGGTAACCCACCGATACCGTGATGTCCTTCACTATAAAGAGAGTCCGTTCCGATCTCTTTAGCTATAAAACGATTTTTACGGATATTTGACCCAAAAACGGAAATGAAATGTGATGAATGCTAAATTCTTTTCTTATAGAGCGCTGTCAATGGAAGGTATTTGTTAGTTTAGCTGCCAATTTAATTTATTAAAAGCAAATAATGTACAATCAAATTTAAAAATATACAGTTAAAATCGTAGCATGCAAATGAAGTAGTATTATATTTTCATGTGAAATAATTTTATTTTAATAATTCGTTCTAAGAAGAAACAAGTGAAATAAAGAGATATAAAATGCGCCATTTGGTGTTATAAAGTAGTATTTATGGTACTTTTATATTAAATAATAATTTCAGTTTGTTAATTTATATATGAAGTTATTCTAATTTACAGATATTGTTTAGAAATTATTTGGCCATTATTTAGAAATGGTTTTATACACACGATGAAAGTTAAATAAGTTATTTTAATTAATTGTATCAAAAATATTGCTTCAGAATTCTTTATGAACTATTATATTTCAAAAAAAATATTGTTTTGTTATGAAGTATTAAACATCTGCACTATTACACTATTACATTTTTTGTGGATTTATATTGTATGTTACGGACCTCATAACATGATAATATTATATCCATATATAGTGTAAAAAATGGCTGTTTAATTAAAAAAAACATTTTTGTTTTAATGCTATTTTTAATTTTTTACTGAAGCATCCTAATAGGGGGTATATCCAAGTTTAGTCTGGTTTAAAAATTCTACAATATTCTCAAAAATGTAAATAGTATTTGCTTAATTTTGTTAGGGCTGAATCTGAATATTGCAATTGAAGATAAGTTTCTTTTTATTTAAAGACATATCAGAATATTTTTCATCATTATAGATTGGTGATTTTGCTTTTGAAAATGTTTGCTTTTAGTGCAATTTGAATTTCAATTATAGGAAAATAATGTTTGTTTATAAAGTTTTTTGCAATTTTCAATCATATGCGAAGAAATATGAAAAGTTTTTAAAGAATTTGTTATACACTTTAATGTAAGGAAATCAAATTTTATGTTGATATCTTATGAAACTAGATTAATGCATTTGTCCCACTCGGGGAGTTTTGAAATAACATCAAAAGTTTAGGTTAAACTTCGATTTTATAGCCATTACATAAATTAACCTATCACTTTTACTAATGTCAAATATGTGAAATCGTATAAAAAAAAAAAAATTCGTTATGAATATATGAAAAGATGACTTTTTTTTTTTATATTAGTAAAGTTTTTGATTGAAATACTAATCAATATAGATTGATTGATATACCGTTTATTTATCAATTTAAAACCTTTTAAACATTTTTTTTTTATTTTACTCATTGTTATTAAATATATAATTCAAGATTAGAATAAGACAAAAATTGCCTCTAATGTATTTATTAAAATTCTGTGCATGTTCAATCTTATTACAGCAAAAATTAAATAATTAAAAAATTTTTCTTTAAAAATTTCTTTTTATAGTTAAAAATTTAAAAAATATTTATAAAAATGAATTAATTATTTTGTGTGACATGTTAATAATTTTTTATACTTAGATATATATTGTCAAGCTTTTAAAAATTACTGTATGTGACAGTGCTTTTATTATTGATCTGACTTTGTGTTTTCAACCTTATGTGATTGATGGTTTTAAAAGATATTATTGACTACTGAAGATGAGCTTTTCGCGTGCTAGCTCAGTTATCATTTTAATCTTTAATTCAAATATTATTATACATGATGGATAGTGTGCAAATGGAGAATGAAAAATTTCCAAAAATATACCAAATTTGTAGATCTTATGTTTATAGATTTGAAAGTTTAATTATAATGTGGAAAAATTCTTTTGTTTTTTAAATAGAGGTTTGGGTAGTTTGTGTTATTCACTGATTGCTGTATAGGGTGTTTTATTTTGAGTATTTAAAAGTATTAAATATTTTCTTTATAAAATAAATTTAAAAATATTTTAAAAAATAAATACATTAAATTATAAAATGTATTTATTTAGTTATTTATAAATGCAATTTATTAAATTTGTTACCTATTTTTCCATCAAAATTTTTAGAAATTATTAGGAAAAAGACTTTAGTTTTAGAAAATATATTAATGGACATTTCTCATAAATATAAATATATAATAGTTGAAGAATACCGTAATAAACATAATAGTTGTAATAATAATATAATAAATTATAATAGTTTATAATAGTTGCAATAAATATTATAATAATATAAAAAGTTGAAGAAAGTTGTTAAGTATTACTCTTTTTATAATATTTAAGTTATTTTTAAAATTGTTAATCTTTTTTTTTTTTTGTCACCAATTGACAATGAATTCATTAATTAGATAATTTTTTCCTCAAAAATCATTTCAAAAA